>JAHQIW010000825.1:0-251351 GCA_019055375.1 Parelaphostrongylus tenuis | reverse complement strand
TGAAAAGATCACCCAGCGCGGCGTTCCCTACGCATAGTGCAACTTACACGGCGTCGATTCTCTACCATAGTTGGCGAGGAGTGGCAGATTGGCACGTGCTACTGATGAGGCTTGCAAGAAAGCTGAAACATGTACGTCTAGTACTCGAGGTGCCATACTAAACCTTTGAAAGGCTTAAGAAAATTCTATCAGTCCGTATCAAAGTTTTATATATCTATCTTGTGTCAATCTACAGATATGGGAAAAATGAACAGTTACATATCATATTTCTCATAAATGTTTGGTCGGTGCAAAAGTAGCTGCGGTGTTTTGGCGGCCTGAAAGCGCACTTTCGCTTTACTTCGGGCTGTTGGAGGACCGCCGATTGGTCGACTATGAATCCCTCTACAGCATCTTGTGTAGTCTTAAGGAGACCAGCTTTGATGGTCGTTTTTCCCATAACTTCTGATGGCTTCCCTTAGCCAGCCACTATGCTCCTTATCTTCATGGCTCTGGTCTTTTCATTAAACTTCTTGAACCACCGGCGTCCTTCACATTTGTTAGCAGTTCTTGAGACAAATGCCTTGCCAATGTTACGGGTTGTCTCTGCTGCTTTACGATCCATTTTGAAGAGACGGCTTAAAACCGCAATTACTTTTGCACCAACCGGCATACTTTCTATAATTGAGAATAAATATAAAATAAGCAGTAAGTATTACGTCAGTAATAGCAAAACATGGAGCGAAAAATGTGTATTGAAAGGAGTATAACATGACCACACTTATGCACGAATTTAGTCCAGTTTCAAACGGAAAATTTCAAAATGCTCAAGCCGCCATTACTTTTGCACCAACTCAAATTCAACAGTCTCCTGATAACACTGGTAGTCGAACAGTGTGTTTCATTATTTATTCTACACGGAGGCTAATGGATAGTCGCGGCCCTGGGGATTATTACGTGATGTACGTGGAATCCAATGCATATCGTGCGGAAAAAGTCTCCTGCAACTTCGAAGCAACATGCCTCACTTCGCAATGGCGTCATTTGTTGATGCAAAAATATTCTAAGTCTGAAAATTACTATCAATGAGAGAAAAGGTCACCTCCTGTTCTTGAGCGGCAGAATTTTTATTTTTTTGGAACCCACGAAGCGTGCTTCCTACGCCGTCCATTCCAATTTCTAGTCTACATTTCAATTGTAGTTTTCTTTTCCTTCATATCTTTAGCTATAAGATTGAGAGATAACTTATAGACCGAACTAAAAAGTATACGTCATATGTCTCCAGTTCTGTCATAAAATTCATATCTGCTCTTATTTTTCGTTCCTGCGTTTAGTTTGGAAAATGGAAGGAATGACCTATAGACAGTGTATGAAGAGGCTTAAAGTGATAATGGTGATAAAGCAAAGCCTCTCCTATAAATCTGTCACTTACAAAATTTTTCAACTAACATTCACTTCTCTTTCAGTTCAGCTTTCCACTCATACTAGTTATCACAAAAGAAGAAAAAATATGTTACTAGTACTTACTATTGCCTATTTATATCTATATCTACCTGTCTACGTCAGTCCATTGTCTATCTTACTATTGTCTGCCACTTCAAAACAATGCATTATGCCTACTCTAACGATTATCGTAAGAGCCACTGATCGGCAATAGTGAATACTGAAAACATTCTCTGGAAAACCGATCTCATTCGTTGGAGAGGAACTTTTTATGGGAGTGTTAGTAACAGTTTGAAAGCTGAGATTTGATGCTACAGCACCCATCGCCGGTTTTCCAAAACACTCTTTTATACCGCTGTGGTCTCCACACAAAACCAGCGCATATTTCTCGCCGGACAGACCTCTTTCTTTGAACTCTTAGTGATTAAGATAACGTAGTGCTTCCTGATGCCAATGCTATGCTTAAATCCTGAAAAGACCGTTTCTCTGAAACGCAGCAGGTAAAATAAGTTGAATTCGTTGTGTGAGGATAGACGATCTAAAACCAGTTCACGTGCGGTGGGTGCAGTGGTCACGTGACTGCTAGCGCAGTACTTCTCTCTACGCAGTCATAAGACCGTCCACTGGCCGCTGCAGCCAGCCCCCACGTGATTCGCACGGGACGCTTCTCCCACGTGATAATTCGACTTATTACTGGTTACGTTGCAGCTTATTTTACCTGCTGCGTTCGGAAGAAATGGTCTTTTCAGGATAAAAGCATGGCTGTGGAATCAAATTCGATTATGCTATCAAAGGATTACTAACAGTCCAAAGAAAGAGCTCTGTCCGGCCAGAAATATGCGTGTCTGAAGCCAAGAAATCTCCTCCTTTAGCAACATCAAAAAGTTTTTTTGAAAACCGACGACATGGGGCTGTAGCCTCAAGTCTCAGCTTTCGAACGGTATAAACACTCCTAGGAAAATTACCCCTGCAGCGATTGAAAAACCCTCTTTTTTTTTACGTTTTGTGATAACGATTATGAGGTGAAAGGTGGAGTTAATGCGAAACAAATGTCAGTTAAAGAGTTTAAAAAACATGAAAAATCTAAAAGAAGCTTTTCTTTGTCACTTTATGCCTTGAGATACAGTGTTTATAACTACGAACCATTTATTAGAATTGAAATTGAAATAAAACTGGAATTAAATATTGATAGAACTGGAGATATGGAATTGAAACCTTTTGAGTTGACTCATGAATTATTCTCTCATACTTGCAGCTGACACTGTAAATGAAATAGTAATGGAGTTGATTTTTATAATAGAATTGGAAATTAGCGGCGTTAAAAGTACGTCTTCTAGACTTTAAGAAAACCTCAGAATTTTTCCTTTGGAAACTTTTTTCTTTGTTGGTTATGATTTGTAGATTTCAGAAGTATTTACATTAGCAAAGACATGCAATCTGAAGCGAGCGAGATATACTGCTTCGATGTTGCAGGCGATCACTTTTTCAACACGATATGCATTGAATACCATATACAACGTGTGAAAATACATATGAATACTATACATTACAAGGCTTATTAATAAAAGGAGCGGAAACAGCTGAATTTTATTAATAGGTTAAGGAGAAAGTTCCCTGAATTTGCCCATAACTTTAACATGTTCGCATGTTTTATATGCGATTTTCACATGGTTTGAAAGCTCGTTTTCTTGCGCATCGATTGATATATAACTCTTCTATACTGCTGCAAGATGGAACTGAACCGCGAACAGAAACGACTGTTGATGCTTCACGAGTACAAAGTGGGCACAAATGCCGCTGACACTGTTCGTCGAATCAATGAGGCATGGGGCGAAGGAACTGTTGGAAAGACAGCTGTTTACGATCACTTCAAGGACTATTAAATTATTGACTATTAACTATTGACTATTAATTATTGACTCACTGACTATTAAATTGTCTTTTGTTCGAACTTAATTGATGCATAAATAAAGTTTTTTATAAGCAAATTCCGGAACCTTTCTCCTCAACCTATTATTTATCAGTAATAATCACATACTCTGTAAAAGTCAGTTTTCGGGATTCAAGGTAGGAGTCCTGCCTGAAAGATACCTAAGTGAGTGGAAAAGAAACTAGTACTGTGCAATATACTTCTGCTTGCAATGAATTAGATTTCTAAAGAGCCATTAGAAGTATTTCCCTTAGAAAATTGAATGGTACATGTATAATCGACTTCACCGCCCAGCTAACAATGAAACGTCGGGTCCAACTACCGACTGACCCATTTTTTTTTGTACAGCACTCAATCATCTCCTTAGATGAATGTTTCACCATCGCGCCAATGCATGAAAGTGAAGTTAAGGAAATATAGAGCCAATAGATATATGAATATCACATCTCACTTGTATCATCTGTCGTTGCGTTGACCGTCGACTGACACGAGCAGGTACAACCACCAGTTTTTCCTATTGTGTGCAAAATTAGCTCAGTGCCTCCTCGCTCTAAAAATTCTTTGAGCGTCATATCTTTCTTCTAAACTTTACGTGAAGTATGCAGACAATTTTTCTACAGGGCCCGCCTTTCACATCTATTGTGTTGAGCCCAGTACCTTTTGCATTCGACTCATTTCCTCGCATCTATCATCTTCGAACGTTCTCAAACTCTTCGTGTGTGGGCTATGCTACTTAAGAGTTTCTTTTACGTCATGAATGTCACTGAATGCTAGCCGAGTCGGTTTTCCCTGGAGTCCTGAGATAGCAGGGCTAGAGCGTCTCACTTGAATTCCAGAGAATGAATTCTTTTCTGCATACAATTGTGCTACTAATTTCCCAATCTCGGAGGGATGAAATGCTGAATGAGTCTGATGCAAGTCAAACAGGCGCTGTGTTTACGAAGGTCGGCATCAAACACTGCGCTACTCTTTAGCGTATACTATTGTTATTACCATCACCATTGCTATTATTATTTTTTATTTGCTTTTAGACACTTTATTTGATTAGTCTTCACAGTGTTTTTTTCACTGTGCGGATCTCACTACTTCTAGCATTCAATTCTTTTTTCGTCTTCTTCTTAAACGTCGTAGAATACTGTTTGAGCGAGTCTCCTTGCGATCTCGAGGATAGCCTTACTGTGGCGTTCCACAGGGCGTTGTTGTTGACTGCCGGAGAGAGTGGGGAGGTGGAGCTCGACTCCACGCGCACCGCAATGAGCATCACAACCACTCGGCCATGGGACCCCCATTTTTTATCTACTATCGGTAATATTAAGGAATTAAGGCAGTTGCCTTCCTTTGAAGTTCAAGTTTCTGCAGAAAGCATGAAGAGTGATGCACTTTTACGAAAAGTTAACATTCTTGCCGACTTCTTTTCAACTACAAATGAACTCCAGGTCATCATCACAACCTTCATTACAGCTTACCTTCAGAGTTTAAAAGTTCTTGAGCAATGGAATCTCTCTTAAATCGTCCCACTACATAAATGGTCCATCTTTCTCTATTTTAACAAATATACCCATGGGTCTTGATGAATTCAATATAGTCTCATAGTTCAAGAGAATATTTTTCAAAGGCTTGAATTGCGTAGTCTGAATTCGACTTACAGATGTGCCCTTGTAACAGAAAACAACTCATCCTTCTTGGATATCTCGTTGTAGTGATAAGTTGGCATCAAATACTACGGTTGGAAGGTAAAGTTCTTGGGCACTTGAATAAGCATGCGATAGCTCCCATGCATATCATGCGAACGTTACAGTTTATTATGTGAGATTTTACCACTGAAGACCTAAAAATTATTCGTCTCTATTTTCACTCTGTTGCAAGTCTCCACTATGTCCAACAATACAGTCCGAAGTTCGTATTTTATTTCGTTGTTGTTGAAGAAAGGGTCTTTCGCAGCAAGCTGCAGTCGACGAAATCAACGAAGTTGAAGGGGGAGACACAACAAACAAGTCTGCTGCTGTACCATGGTTAAAACGCTTTAATGCCGGAAATTTTGACCCCGAAGACAAGCCTCATTCAGGACTTCCAACAAAGTTGAACAACGAAGATCAAATGACTCCTGCTCTGGAAGAAGAACCGTCGTCAAGTGCTCGCGAATTAGCAAGCAAGCTTGATGTTTCTCATACAACTCTGCTAATTCATCTCCACTAGATCAATTTTGTCCACGAGAAACCACGATAAGATCCACACGAACTAAGTGAAGCACAAGTTTTACATGACGTTTGAGAAGCATGTTAAGAGTTCTTGGATTCAAAGTTGAAGGAATGGTATTTCGACCAAATCCGAAACTTGATTTACCGATGGCAGAAAATCGTAGAGAGCGATGGCCTTTGTTTTGAAGATTACTCATTATTGTCTTTGTTTGGAATTCATGCATAATTTTTCAGTTTTTTACAAGTGCCCAGAACATTCTTTTCAGTCTAATGGCTATATGAAGTTTTGTTGTGGCTACACTTTTGGCACCATCGCCTTTTTGTAAGAAAAAAACTCGTCTATGCCTAATGCCTTTTATTTATCGCTAAGCTAGCAGCAGTTGTCATAAAAAGTTTTAATCTTATTTCCCTATCAACGTCATCGCTTTCCTCGCAGTGATTCAAACTGAGCGTCACAGCTATTTTGTTCTGGTGATATGCGGGACTTTTGTAGTTGCCGTATAAAGTCGAACTGAGTAGAGTGGAGCAACGTAAGAATAATGTAACCTTTGCTGAACTACACCTTCGTAGACACGATCATTTCTTGATGATAATCCATCGATGAGATATCCGAATAGTAGTTTTAGTCACACGATGTTGCGCTGCTGGAACTCCTGAGACAATAAAGAATAGCCAGTGGAATAGCCATACTTGCATGCTGTAGTTATGAGAGAATCAATTAAAGTTCTTACGTGGAACAGGACACTCTTCGACGAGAGCTTATATGATAACACTTGTCGTCAAACAGTTTTTCGTAATCAGCAAATAATAAATAGGTGGTACTCCCAACAGAATCCTGTCTGATTCTACGCATTGGCTGTAAACCATGCAGCGCAATACCTGTAATAGTGCTTGCCCAATTTGTTGAGCTTTATCTAAAGCTCTTATCCACCTTTGGGACGGCTTGGGCCGTTTTTGTACCATGATCATTTAGAAGCCTCTTTATCGGATTCAGATTTTTCAGTAGACTAATCGTATGCACTCGATAGTTTGAGAAACAGCAAATCCGATTAGTTCTTGATTTGGGAAAAGGTTTTGTAGTGCGCTATTGCAGCCAAGAAAAATACGTTTGGGGCGCGCGATTTTCGCTTGGTTAGAGTCTCTGAACGGTTTTTCGCTGTACTCTTAGTAGTCATTTGATAGCCTGAAGAATGACTGCGAACTCTAACAGTAGGCGTGCTTTTTCAAAAGGCTTTCTCACTGCACCGTAGCAACGAAAAAAACGATTACTGTTCACTTCCTTAAGTTTTCTTTGCACATTTTTTAAAATGTTTTATTTTATTTTATTTGATCCGTCATCACAATTTTTTTCACTGTGCGAATCTCAGTAATTCTAGCATACACCTCGTTTTCGTCTTTTTCTTGGGTGGAGTAAAATACTGGTTGAGCGAGTCTCCTTGCAATCTAAAGGGTATCCCTTACCGTGGCGATCCATAGGGCGTTGTTGTTGACTGCCGGAGAGAGTTGGGGAGGAAGCTCGTCTCCACACGCGCCGCGACGAGCATTGCAACCACTCGGCCAGGGTGCCCCCTAATATCTTTGCACATAAAGGTTCTATATGCACCAAAAGCATATGCGCGTCTAGAAGAAATCGTGGAGAACCAGGGTGTCAAAGTAAACTCAAAAATAGTACTTAACCGAGGAAAAATTTACCAATCCAGTTATGAAAATCGCACCTTTTGGTACGGCAGTCGAAATCGCTGGCGCAACGCGATTCTCTGTACTTTCATTGGCCATTTTTGTGCATTCTCGGTTTCGCGTATCATAATTGGAGAAGAGACTTCGTTCTATCGTATAATGGGTATTGGCTTTTATTTTATACACTATTAATGAAAGGATAAAGGATAAAGCTCTCGACGTTAACCAATCCCTGAGTATGCGCCATGTATTCGTCTTCAATTTTCAATTTCGTTTTGAGGTGATTGAATGCATATCTGGCCTTTACAATGAGTCGCGGTGGCCTCCCGCTGAATCGAGTCAGTGCTGCATATCTTCCCAGACAAGTCAGACTACTCTGGTACCAATTTACCGATCCTTAGATCGAACCATTGATCTCGTGTGTGACGCAGAGCACCTCTAACCGCTGCGCTACATCTGTTTTGCTCTTTTTTTCGTTTCGCTTCGAGCTGTTTTCAGTAGGATTTGTTTCGATGGTCCGTAGCGTTAATGAGCGCTACGGATCTCTTGTGTTGTCCGTATCACGAAACGAATAGGTTTTTTAGGTTGGTTTTCATTCGCAGCAAATGACTGGTGGATACGGCTTCGCCATAGATCGTGGTGGGACATTCACCGACGTTTGTGTGTTCAAACCAGATGGCACTACTAGTGTCCTCAAGGTGGCTTTTTTCATTCAGAGGCTTTGTTACATTTAATAGTGAATCACGAGTAATTTACTCCTATTGTGCTATTGAGATGCTCACAAAGTGCTACACGTCTTATGGTAACTCATAAAAATGAGTCGTTCCGGGACCTATCTATTTATCTATCTGTATTCACGATGACTGCTATCGGTTTCGGTGCTTACGTAAGCTGTCGGACGCGGGTGAATTGGACGACATACATTTGGTCTTAGAAAATCTCCTTCTCAGCAATTTATCTTGCTATACAGAGCCTTTTCGCTATGATTTTCAATTGATCAATAGTTTGTTCTACACCGGTATTATATATGGTGTAGCACGAGCAGAGTTCAATTGTAAAGTGGTCATTAGAAAAACAAAATTTGATTGCCACTTTGATTTGTTCGAGATAGCAAGAGACAGTTGGGTGTGAGTAGGTGAAGAGATTTTCTTGATGTATTTGAACATTGATGTTGCATTTAGAAAAAACCTTTTTTCAAGGATAGGACGCTCAATCACCTAAATGACTTTCCTTTTTGAGCAATCCACGCAACAATCGTTGTTATAACAGTTCCATCCAGTACAGATATCAGCCTGCTTTGCAGTATTTTTGAAACTGTATATTTCTTTTATCTCTTCAAGAAAGCAACGTCTCCATGTGATTTCTAAGCAAACTAGTACCGGTTTCTTCCAGAATGGATGGTGGCTTCGACTTTCGTTTTTCAACATTTCCAAAGTAACACAAAAGATTATCCACTTTGAAACTGTAAATTTTGGTTTTTTGCAAGTAATTCTATCAAGCCCAACATTTAGCCTCTTTAATAGATGTACTTAGTTAATCATCAAGTGATCTGATTCAACCCGATGAAATTCAGCTTTTGACTAGCATGATCCACCATTTCACTCATTTATGAAGAACGTTGAGCTTTACTCTACAGCATAAACAAAAGTAAATACTGAAAAAAGATAATAGCGTAGTACACAAACTACTTCAACATAAAGTTAGATTAGAAAACGAAAAGCAAGTGGGCAATAGGAAGGCGGGTATACCTTGTATTAGCTCAGTCGTTCAAGAATTCTATAGACCTTCATGTGTTGTGCATGCAAAGTTCTTCTTTTTTGACAACTGATTGGATGTTATTTCATATCTAATTGTTTATGAACTATAATTATATGAAGGCCTCAACATGAGAAGGTCTGAAGAAGTGGTAGACACAAGTTACAAGAATAGGCTTCAAAATGATGACAGTAATGTGAAAGGATAACGCCAAAAAGTTTGTACAGCAGAGATATCTTAGCACCACACCCATATGTGGTACTTTTGTCAGCGGATGTTTATCTCTTTCTTGATTGACATCGTTCGCATAAGCAACTATCTCTATAGCAGGACGGACTGATGTTCAGAAGAACAATTTCTTTTTCAAAATTATAAAATTTTGAGCGTCTCGTTCTTGAACAGTGCCTGACCCATGTATGGTCGCAAGACTATCGGATGAATACGAAAACTATGGCAGAAAAATTGTAGAAGCGTTGGAAAAGAGAATAATTCGATTCAGCGTGATGTGTCCATTCTGCTTGCCCCTCACGTGCACACTGAATTCAGTGTGGATTGTCACGAGTGTGGTAAGCAGCAGCTCATAATTTGCTGAAAGAACTGGAACTGAAAAAGGATTTGAAAATCCTCTCAAATTCTTCTAAGGAAGGTGGTGGAGTTTGCTCTATGTGGTGTATTTTCTTTGTAAGTACAAAGTCACTTGGGTGTCAACGTTTTTGAATATAGTTCTTTTGATCGAATATTTGGATGGCCCGTCTGCACTGGTTAGTACGCGCGCCAGCATAATTTCCATTTGTTTCTCTTAAACATGTTTCTCTTGGAGTACACTTCACTGTTCTTTTCGTCCATCTCTTCTCTTCTGTTCTTCTCATCATTCAGCCGACTTCTCTGTGTTTCACTATTGATGCGTAGTGTAAATGTATGCTTCCGGTTACTTTACCTTTTGGTAGCACAGATCTCAAAGCCTGTCCCTTTCGCGGAGCAAGAAATCTTCATAAAAATGTTAGTAATCATTCAAAAGCATGAACCTCTGGCTAGCGTGGTACATGGCCGTTTTTCAGAAAAGTCTTTATTATAACACTTCAACGAAGGAAAACATTTGTGTTTCAGACACGTCTTTTTCTCGCAAGACAGCGCTACCTCTTTAGACTGTTAGTAATCGTTCTATAGCGTCAGATTTAAAAATTCCAACTCTATGCTCATTTTCTAAAAAGACCGTTTTTCTGCAGTGCAACAGGAAATAAGATTAAATTCACAGACACGAGCAAATGTTCTTTAGCCAAAACATGGGCGGCGAAGTGAGGGAGGGGGCAGAGGGATTTAGCGTGATGATCGATTGATGGCGTTTATATGAAGTACAATTTTCTATATTTGATTAAAAATTGTTTCTCCGCTTTGAAAGAAACTCCAGATTGAATGTTTGACTCTGATACTAGAAAATTTTCTCTACACGTCCATTGCATTTCGTCCTTTTATCGTAGTGACAGTTGATTTGCGCGGCCGCTGTCAAGCAAAACTTTATTTTGAATTTCATGGCGTTATAAAGGAGTCTTTCCAAAAAAAAAAAAACCGGCAAAATACCGCGCTAGCTAAAGATTTAAGCTTTCGAATGATTACCAACACTCTCTATGAAAAGTTCTTGTTCAGCGAAAGGGATAGGCTTAGAAATCTGTGCTACCAAGCGTAGCTTATTTCCAAATCTTCAAGATGGAATAGTTTTTAAATATTTCAGCTGCCCAAAACGGTTAGACGTTGTAAGTGCCGAATGGACTTACTGAACTGGTATTAGTTCGGCCCAAGTCTCAAGTCCATCGACAAGTAGTTGAAGTCTTCGGTCGGGTCTTTCTGTATGTGCCAGTTATGAGGAGAGGATTAATTGAGAATATCTTGGCCGTACACAACTTCTTTTGTTTTTCTTAGCATGATAACACTTCTTTTCCAGCCTATGATTGGATCGAATCTTTGCACATATGAGGCGGTGATCAGATCACATGCAGAATCCGGGTACCACTGAGGTGTCAGAGAGGCACCATTTTTGTTATAAGAATATGATTGACTTCTGCTTGAGTCATGCTATTTGAAGACTCCCATGTCATCGGATTTCTTGTCGAAAAACGAGTTTTCTTTAAAGAGATATGCCTCGGACAAGAGTCCTACATGACGATCTCCTTTTTCGTTTCGTTCTCTCATTGTGCATTTTCCTATTCTAAATCCATATTCTCTTACCATTCCGGATCTGCCATTGGAGTCTTCAACAACGAAATTGTAGGACTTTTCATTGCGAGTGACGTTCTTCAACTTGCTGAACGCGTCCAATTCGTTCTCTGCAGCTGTAGAAAGTTGGTGAGTAACAGGTGATTATACGGACTTTCTGTTGACGTGGAAGTGGGCGGCGAAGAATAGTTGGATGCAGTGACAGGATTCCGTACGAAGTGACTAGATGGAAGGCACATGGGTGTGGGACAGAAATGGTGTCTCTAAAATTCTGTAACGTTTCTTTCTTCCACGAGTGACGAGAGTTCCACACTCTATTTTTTATGGGACGATCACATGGAATTTGATGTGACCAGTACTATCAAGAACAGCGCATAAATTGGCGTTTGAGAAGACTGTTTTAGTGTTACAAGTGCAAAGCAAGAAGCAGTCTGCATAGCGCGTCGCGGGTGTGTTTTTTTAATCTTTCTCTAGACGTCTCTTTTGAGCCCAAGATTTAACAGCCTCTTACCGGTCGTCTCACCCCCCGACATCATAGACGAGTGCATCCACTGTGCGAGTATGGGGTATATATTGTAATGTAGTCATTATTGTTTCCCAGAGTTTCAAGGGCCTCCCTCAAGTCGTCAATACACCAGGCAGTGACAACCGTTGTGGATCAGAGGGAAAATTTGCCATGTTGTGACTACTCGATACTGAGGCGGTGGAATTTTCTGATACAGTGTACTCATAGCTGGACTTTCCGGACTTTCCGGTTGGAAAATTCAGGTGCCATATCAGCTCAGGAGGATCTACCGAACCCCTCGTTGTACATCGAAGTTCGACTCTCAGGAACAACTCCCGGCCACGATGAGGTGGTGAACCTTTCGAGAGGATGCTGCAGTTTGCAATACCCAAAAAACGAGCAAATGATTTCGTCGACACCGGTCACGAATCATCGATGTTCTTCGCCGTCGGTGGTTGAGTATCTTATATTAGTTCCTATTCGTTCATTACTCAACTGTAGTTAGGCAGTGTACCTAAAAGAACAGATCACGATTAGCGAAGGAAGTAATCATGCACTTAAACACGCCTGCTTTCCACTTCGTGCAGTGTTACAAATTACTGTAAAATTCATCAATAAATCTTACTCCTAAACGCTGAAGATTTTCTTTGGATCACATATTTCACAAAGCTTGTCAACTCAATGTTTCTTAATACACACTTTGGAATTTGTTATTATTAAGGTATTGTCGGAAGACCCTATACACTATAGCGATGCTCCCACTGAGGCGATCAGACAAGTATTAGAGCAGGAGACAGGAATTTCTATTCCAAAGGGATGTCCATTGCCAA
Organism: Parelaphostrongylus tenuis; assembly: GCA_019055375.1. Classification (NCBI taxonomy): domain Eukaryota; kingdom Metazoa; phylum Nematoda; class Chromadorea; order Rhabditida; family Metastrongylidae; genus Parelaphostrongylus; species Parelaphostrongylus tenuis. Next base: position 238,823 of record JAHQIW010000825.1, on the reverse strand, counting down.
CGGGTGATTCCTTTTCAAATTCTAGACTTTTTTGTTGCTCGCAGTCACTTTCACATTTTTTGACGCGCATGTAAATCTGTACTTTTTCCTCTCTGTTACTTGAGGAAGATAATTAACAATTTTTCTTAATGTACTTTAAGTTTCATTTTGTTTTTTATTTCGAAATGAATGCTGAAAGCGACAAACAACTTATGGGAATGGAAATTAGGCGACTTTTCCATTATCTTTCACCACAAAAACTTGAAGTTGGTAGTACACAGAAATAATGAACAGAAAAGGGGAAGGATCAAGACAGAAGGCGGCAAGCCATAGATCTATGCGAGCTCAGGAAGCCTCATTCTTTAGCTTATAGAGGGATTAGAAAAAGTACAACCACGACATGAATGTATACTTGACCATGATTTCGCGTAATTGGTGGCCAAACTATTCGTATACGATGTATCAAGTCAGTGCTGCTAAGTGCTAGGAGTGCGTGTGGTACAGTGGTTAGAGGTGCCCTGCGACACACACGTGGCAAGTAGTTCGATTTCACGCCAGAGCGCATTGCGCTATCCGGCGTCAGCGAAGTGATGACAGACTTGTCGAGAGGATAGTAGCATTGACTCGGTACGTCGGTAGACTACGGCCAATCACTGTATAAGTCAGGTGTGCATTCAGTCATCTCAAACGATGCACGATGGGGTCGAATGCAGTTTGCATCTTCCAGGAATCGATGAACGTCGAGTCCTTTCTTTAGATGATGAAGAACTGTTTTGGTTTAGCCGTTTCAAAATTGACGCGAGCCGATTATTTAGACAAAATATCATGGATTCGGATGGGAACAACAATAGCAACGAATTCGTTACTGGAAAGGAAAGGCGAACGCATTGCGCTGATTATCACTAAAGGTTTCAAAGATCTTCTATTCATTGGAAATCAGACTCGTCCACGAATCTTTGATTTTGACATAAGGATTCCTCCCGTATGTTTTATATTATGTTATTGCCTCTATGCTTTTGATAAACCGAACTACTTAATCATATAGTAGGTTTCATAGGTTCTCTACGAGGAAGTGTTTGAAGTGGATGAGCGCGTGATACCGTTTGACGAGAGCTGTCACATGGGTGAGATTGGACGTGAAGAGAAAACTTCTTTTAAAAAGGTTTTTCATTATGGTAATTGATTATCCCTGATTTTAGCATCTTTTAAATTTGATTTTATACTTCAATATTTGTAATTCACAATCATTTTGGAAGATAAATAGGTGCAAAGAGGTTGTATTGCGACAATACTTATGCTTAGGTCATTGTGGAGAAGGAACCAGACGATAATAATGTGAAAGCGATTTTGAATTTGATTAAATCGAAAGGCATCAATAGCATAGCGGTTGTTCTTCTCCATTCTTTCATGTGAGAATATTTATTTGGATTAGCCATGAATGTGTTTAGCCATGAACTAAAAGATATTTTGTAGTTATCCTGCTCATGAACTAAGGATAAGGAAGATTGCAAGTGAATTGGGATTTACAAATATTTCCCTCTCGCATGAGGTCATGCCGATGATTAAAGTTGTTCCTCGAGGTTTCACAGGTAATCAATCACAGTCATAAAAGTCTATGCTTATTCCATAGACGAGCGACTTGGGATAAATAAGAAGTCTGTTATTTCTACCCTTGTTTATCTCCACAGGTCATGCAGGTGTAACTAATCCTTTCGTTACTATGTGCACGCGAAAACGATACACGCGTGTACGCGCTGCTCGTCTGGCTAACGAAGATTGGCGCGAACTTAATGAAAGCCGACCGTCAATCCAATACAATAAATTATGCTTACAGACCAGTTGAAGTGGGTGTTCAAAAGACTCCTATTTCTTTAGTCTTCAGGAAGCTAGAATTATCTCTAGCCAGCCCAGCCGCTCTTCGTAGCCGTCCGGATCGTCCGCCACTCGGAAAAGCCACCGTAGCAAAAGTTTTAACCCTTCAGGGACGGCAGTTAATCGATCGCAAAGCGCAACTCGCAAGAAATGCGTTATTTTTGTTGTTCAATCAGGCTCTTTCCTCCCTTATAAAGTAAAACTTTAGGTTTTTTAATTGTTACTCTGATACTCCATGATCTTCTCTACGTTGTCATATGTTTTTCGTGCATTTATAACTTTTTTGTACGGGAGAAACTTTAAGTGCGAAACGTAATCTTCTTTTTGCTTTCACAGCTTTCTTTGGTAACCTTTCAAAAAACCGATTACAATATTGAAATCCTCGAGGTTAGGACTATCGATTGATCAGTAAGAGTTTGGCGATATGCCATATACAAGCCTCGGCTGAGCAAATTAAGCAAACTAAGTGTGGAACATAATTTTAATTTCGCTGATACAATATAATAAAAAGGCTTTTTGAAAGACGAAACATATTGTTGAAATTGCAGTGAATAAAGCTTTTGAATAATTACCAGGTGTCTAAGAGAAAATTTTTGCCCCTAGAAAGTTCTTCAAACAATCGTGTACCTCAGCTGGTAAGCGTTGTTCCTTAGAGGTCAAAGATGTATAATCGTAAACATATTTTTCTTGAAAAGTTGAGTACTTTTGATTGAGTATTTGGTAAAGATCTAGGGAGATTTGCCACTGGCACTAAATAAATGCACTCTAAATTACAAAGGCAACGAAATATCAAGGAATTTGCAGTGTGTGCAGACGCATATCTTACCCCAAAAATCAAAGAGTACATCAGTAAGTTCGAGGCTGGATTTGCTGACAGACTTAAAAGTGTGAGGGTGGATTTTATGCAGTCCGATGGTGGTCTTTGCAACGTAAAAGAGTGAGTTTTTGATCAACATTATAAAAATAGCTTTTTTGAAGTTCCAGGTTTTGTGGAATTGGCAGGAATAATTGTGCTTTGGATTTTATGAATTTTCTAATTATTTGCTATCGAGTTTTTTTGATATAGCTTCTGTGGTTCGAAAGCGATTCTTTCGGGGCCTGCTGGTGGAGTGATAGGGGTTGCGCTAACCGCATATGACGAGACGACTGGTAGTCCAGTGATTGGCTTCGACATGGGAGGCACTTCGACCGACGTGAGTTGGTGGTTTTCTTTCTTGGAACTTATTTCTACACCCATCTGTATACTGCTTGTCCCGCATATGAAACACCGATTTTCGTGCCGCGTCTCGACTCAGTGCGTATATTCTACTTTTTTGGTTATTCTTACAATGTCTGCGATCAGCAGCGGTACAGTACTCTACGAAAAATTCATATTTATGAGCAGCATACAATTTTTAACATTCAACATCAATGTATACATACACTTCCGAAAAAGATCTGCAATGTATGATCGCACCGTGGAAATAAATTTCTCTGCAATGCGCAGTCTGATTGTTGTTTCATGTTCATTTGAAAGCATTAGTAGCCTTGTCCCTACTATCAATGACCTTATACAGTCTCTGTAGTGATATTCTATCTTTTACCGATTGATCAAAAAATCTCACAATAAAAATCAAATCAAATTGGGAAACTACCACTTGTCATTCTAGCGCGCTTCTCTAGTCAGATGACCGCGTTGCGTACTAGGCAAAAATCAACGTTCTTTTGTGGGTGATACACAATGTAGATCGTCAACATATTCGATTCTGCGTTTCTGTGTCTTTAGCGAAAAATAAATTAGCTATATGAGCATCGTTTCATAACACATAAATTATGTCCAGTTGCGAATATGGCAGATTGAAGTGCGTTTTCTCTCTCTCTCTCTCTCTCCTCTCTCTCCTCTCTCTCTCTCTCTCTCCCTCCCTCTCTCTCTTTATTGCATAACTCTAGAATTTTCGTGTCCAATTTTGTACTTAGGAACTAACCTAACAAAAGACGTGCATCTTCGTTTGTTATTCCATTGCGAAATAAATTTTTTTCTTGCTGGATATTCTACCTGTTATTCGCAGTCGTTAATTTTCCCAGTGACTGAGTTTACTTTTGAATACTTAGATGCTTAGATGCCCTGTTTTCTTGTCAGGCGGGTCCCCAACATCTCTAATCGTCCCGTTACTTGTAATCGTCATTTATGAAGATGATCCGGTTTGTGTGCTCGAAAATTTGTCTTTTCTTTATAGTGAAATGAGTGACGATGGAAAGTAGTTTGTCATGGAGGTGTGGTGGAGAGAAGTCTTTCACAACGTATGAGGATAGCCTTAATATGACGTATGAGTCTCCGATATAGATAGTCGACGTATCTCATGGAGTCTATCAAGCGATAGTTGACATCAATCCGAGAAACAGTGGCACATACAACGAAAAAAAAGTTTTTCATGAAAGCGGAATAATACCTCCCTAGTGTAATGGTTTTCAAATTTCGTTCAATAGTGATATCTTTATCATAAATTAAGTATGCAGCGGAAGTTTGTTCCAGTACTTTCCAATCGATTATCTTGAGACCTCGATTGAAACAATGTAATCTGCTAAATTTTTTTCGAGCCTTTCATGGGATCTGCCATGGCACTTACATAGTGCACGGATACGTGTTTCGGCCTCGAAGCCTCATCAGTTTCACGGTACCTTTCGGTGGAGTCAGTTCGTCGGGGGCATATCCCCTGTATAGAGGAATCGACGTCAAACTGCTTACACTCAACGTACGATGAAAGAATCACTGTGGCGTTCATTCAGAGTGATTAATTGTAGACTGTATGGTTTACTGCTGTCTCAGAGTATATGTAACAATATCTTTTATGTAAGTGTAAGTACCATAAGGCTCGTGAAAGGCTAAAAAATATGTTACCGCATTATATTGTTTCAAGCGATATCTCAAAAGAGTTGGTTGAAAGGTGTTGTGACATATGCTCTGTGACAGCAGTAAGCTATGCAGTCGACAATCAATCACTCTAAAAAAACGCCGCGAATATTCTATCACCTTACGTTGGGTGTAAGCAGTTTGCCGTTGATTCCTCCATGAAGAGGATGTGCCTTTGAGGAACTGTGAGCCGAAAGGCACTGTATAACTGATGAATCTTCAAGGCAGAAAAATGTGTCTTGCACTACATAAGTGTCATAACTCATGAAAGGCTCAAAAAACAAGTCATCAACTTCAGGTTTGTAGATACTCGGGTGCACTTGAGCACGTTATGGAGACTACAACAGCTGGCGTTACTATCCAATCGCCACAGGTTCGTTCTGCTATCCTGTTCTCATGGATATTTTTTTTATGAAGGAATGAGTTTTGCTGTCTACTAAACTTGCTCTAATGAAAGAGATCAATATCTCTATTTGAATTATTTATTCCACCTTTTTTGTGGTTTAGAATCCGATCTACTGGGTAGTTATAATTCAAATCGTCAGGCGGTAACAAGTTTATGACTGATTTTATATTAAATTCAGTTTACGACTCGTAGTAGGTCGAATTGTACACGATCGGATGAGTAAATATACTTCTGATAAACTATCATTATTAAAAAGCGCTTGTGGCGCAGTGGTTAGAGGTGCTCTGCGTCGCACACGAGGTCAATGGTTCTATCTCGCACTCATGGTTCACCAAGCCATCCATCCCTCCGGGGTCGGTAAATTGAAGCCATACTGGTCTCAGGCTTGTCTGGGAGGATTAACAGCACTGACTCGGTTCAGCGGGAGGCCTCCGCTAGTCATTGTAAAGGCCGCATATGCATTCAATCACCTTAAACGAAGTTAAAATTTGTGCAGGCAGATCCTTCAGGGATTGATCAACGCCGAGAGCTTTATCCTTTTTATCATTATCATGGGAAAATAGGTGTCATAGAGTCAATGTCCCCAAATAATTGCCTTCTAGCTGGACATCAATACCGTCGCGGCTGGCGGTGGATCTAGGTTGACTTTTGATAACGGTATTTTTGTGGTTGGACCAGAAAGTGTTGGCGCTCATCCTGGTCCTGTTTGCTACCGAAAAGGAGGGTGAGTAAGTACTTGTTTTCTTGATCTGAAATAAATTGATTGTTCTTATTGCTGCTATTTTGCTATTGACGTTATTATCTTTATTATTATTGATTCTACCGTTAATACTATCATTACTATCAATCAAACTTTTTATTCATTCTTGGAGGAGGATATGGTTAGTGATTCATTATGTTATGAAGCACGATGTTGGGCAAAGCAATGGTTCGATCCTCTGAATCAGTTAGCGAAGGGCTTAGAGAATGCGGCAGCTCGACTACCTCCAGGGTTGTAGAGAGAGAATCATCTCGAGCAATATTCCACGACATTTATGAAGGAGACTAATTCCTCAAACAGAAGCCTAAGCGACACAGATATTTGAAGACCTTTTGGAGGACGAATGCGAAGAAAAGAATCGAGTGCAGGAAATGCTGGTATTTGCACAGTAACTTGTAATGACAAACCGTTAGAAAAATAAGTGACATTCCTAGGACTGACTATCAAATCAACTTCAGCATTGATTGAATAAATCCGTAATTTTTTATTCAGTGGCCACGAGATGTTGGCCTTGGCCGACAATTTCTTCAGTACAAATTAGACAGTTGCAACGGTTGACGACTTTGCGATTCTCGCCTTTTCAGAGTCTGGAAAAGTCAAAAAGATTCGCAATCTGCTTACAATTTTGCTCGGATCGCATAGTAAAAGGCTTCATTTTGAAACATACACAATGCATCATTGCCTTTCAGAATCAACGACATTATTTTTTGAAAATATGGGATGTTATTCAAATTTGTCGTATATTCATAGAACTAGCAAATCTGGGGCGCCTATAGGTCCCCATTGTTGATAATCGCCCACCTCGTTATCTAATAACAGCAGCAATTACTTTGAATTACTTATCGTCATCAAGATGCGAAGTGTGGCATGACTCATCTTCATAGAAGGGTATTCTGGAGAAGAAAGTCCCTCATCTTCGTCCGAAAAGCCATCTAAAAGTAAATTCATGTTACGCCAAGACGGAATGACCTTCTGTCAGCCACTTTCCAATCAAGTAAAGTGAAATTACAGCATCTGATGGAGTAAACAGTGAAAATTTTCATGAGCTTCCAGCAAATAGAGTATAAGAAGGATTTTCTGACTTGTGAACAGAGACGAATAGAATTTTTTTCTATCGATAATCAAGCTTGTTACTCGATAGTTTGCGAAATTATAGAAGAAATATGTGTGAAATGATTGGTGGTACTGAGGGAGGCTTCATGTGGAATTACTGAGTGCCATATCGTTTGTCGTCTTGTTTTTCGTTTTCTTTTTACGAGTCATCGCTTCATTTTTCTTAATCTTCACTCAGTCATAGTCATAATAGCAACTGTTTTTTTCTTTTTCGTACTGAATTGGTTTTCTCAAGTTAATCATATTCAGCAACTTGTCAATCACCGATGCAAATCTTGTGCTGGGAAGAATTCTCCCAGATTATTTTCCTAAAATATTTGGTCCCAAATCTGATGAGGCTTTAGATAGGTTTGTTAGAATCTGTTCGCTTTCATTCTTTTATTTATCACAATCATGTATAGTTTGATTTTAAAGAAGATTTCTATGTAGTGATGCTTCATACACCGCTATGGAGACTCTCACCGATCGTATCAATGAATATCTAAGAAAGAATGTGGATAACACTGAGAAGATCTACACTGTTGAAGAGGTATGAAAAGAGTTGTCCTTCTTTGAAAATCGACTCTCTCTTAACTTTAACATTATCATATAACGGTTTCTTTTACGATCTAGTCAATACCACGAAGTTGGCATGAAAATTTGTTCGGCTACGTTTCCACTTCTTCGTCTTCTTCGGAACCGATGATGATCGATTTCTGAGTGCACTGTTCTAATGTTAAACGGATAAATTATTATCACTTGTTATCCAATTTCTTTCTAATTTCAGGTTGCTTTAGGATTTATCGCAGTGGCAAATGAAGAGATGTGTCGTCCGATTCGTGCTCTCACACAGGTGAGGTGGTTGTAAAATTTTTTAGATAGTGAAGTTTTGTTCTGCACTGTGTTTTCAATTGCAATTTAAGTTATAGGCTCGAGGATACGATACGTCGGCGCACGTGCTTGCTTGCTTTGGAGGGGCAGGTGGACAACACGCATGTGCAATGGCCCGACTCTTGGGTGATTCTTTCAAACAACTGAAATTTACATAACTGCTCTTTTCAAAAGCATTATGCAGAATTTTGTGTCTTCCAAATAGTTTGAGGCTTCATCGTGGTGGACAGGAGGTTGTTACTGGGTGTCAATTTACAGTAGCTTCTCGGCTTTCCGAGTAATTCAATCAATCTGTAACGAGTTTTACAGTATTTACTAAGGCGTCCCAATAGAAATCTCTGCAGCTTCCTCAAAGAAACTGTAGATTTATGGTGGCCAACTTCTCAATCAGCACGAGCCGATGATTGCTTGAATGGTGATATAAGAAAAGTCTGAAGTTGATAAATCCTACATTGAAAGTAGTGATCAAAGAACTAACAAATTTCTTTAGTGGGGAACATGCTACAGTTTTACGACTTCGCAGAGACGGAGCCTTCAATATCCAAATAATTGAAAATTTGGATGAAAATTCTCTGGTTACTTTTCTCTTGATTATGAACACTTCGCGTTATGTTGGATGGGGTTTATTAAAATTTTACCATAACTTTTGTCTGCTCATATTTAAAATTCTCATGCAACATCTAGTTGCTTCGAACTAATAGATTGTAAAAAATGTGCTGTTGTTTTGCCTGAGAAAATAATTTTTGATTTTAAAACGTGTATTCTGCCGGAGTCGTTCACTGGGAGTTGCTCAAGAAAGAATAGTTGACGATAGTCGCACTCTGTTGCGAGATCTAAAACCGTGTCCATCAGAAGCTGTAAAATCGCCGAACTCCAATCATTTTTTGCGCAACAACGCAAAACCTCACATATCAAGCGCGACAAAGAATCATTCGGAATGCTTTGGATGGGAGGTTTTGGAGCATCTGCCGTACAGCTCGGACTTGACGGCGAGTGAATATCACTTATTTTGTTCGACGGAGCATTTTGACAGGCAAGAAGCTCCAAAATGAGCAAGATCTTCAAGTTTTCTCCAAACAAGAGATCACGAGTTGTACTGCCGTGGATTTTATGTTGCCGAATGTGTAGCTAAATTGTCTTGCTGTGGAAGGAGACTACTTTGTTTATTAACTTGACTTTTTTGAACTATATTAGTGTACAAATAAAATTTTCTATGCATTTTGAATTTACAACAAAACTTTTTCTACAACCTATCAGATGACGTAGGCCCTGTTTTGTTCGGTAACATGCCATATTGTCAATAACTACATGGTCCCAAGATTTGATCTGTCTAACCATTAAGTCCATTTAAAGAAATTAGAATAGATAGGACAGGGGTCGCACGGTCTGGAGAACAAGATGGGTTTAGACATAAATTTTGATAAACCAAAGCAAAACGAACTTTCCTATCAGCCCAAGAAAATAGCACTGTGTCCCAGGTATCCGCACGGTACTAATCCATAGATATTCGAGTCTTTTATCAGCTTATGGGATTGCACTGGCTAATGTGGTGAGCGAAGTGCAAGAACCAGCAAATATCGTGTTTACTCCTGGTTAGTTGAATATTTGTGTTCTGTATAACGGTGAGGGAAATTACATGATGCATACTGTTTTTGGACATTGTAGAAACCATGCCGTTACTCATTGAGCGGTTCGCTGTACTCTCAGAAAAGGCGGAGAAACATCTCAAAGAACAAGGATTTGACAGCATCCGATTTGAACATTTTCTGCACATGCGATATGCAAGGACAGATTGCGCCATAATGGTTACGAGCAACTATGATTCGAGGGTGAGCCCTTCACTGTAAAATAACTAACCCTTTCGCTGCAACGGCCGTTTTTGGTTGACGGGCGTCTCGGACGGCCTACTTGTGGGCGTTCTTTCTACTAAAAATACCTCTGCAGAAATCTCTCAAATGGTACTGCGTCATTTGATGGTTACAAAGCTTCTTTGGAACCTATATTCACCAAACGCGTACAAGGTTTTTGGTGTGGGTCACCCCAATCTTCGTAAGCCGTCTGATTAGCGCGGGCACGCTTGTGACCTTTTTGCTATACAACATAGCAAAAGGGTTAATTTGTCGATTATCTCTATTTAAACGTATCGCTGTTTTAGATTCCGGAGACAATGTCATGTTTTGTGACGGTCTTCAATGCAAACTATAAACGCGAATTCGGTTTTGTGCTGGAGAATCGTGAAATAATTGTTGATGATATACGGTCGGCTACTTAATTTTCACAATGACTAGTAGAGATGTAAATAGTATATGGAGACGTTGAGAATCACATTCTATCTTCTAGGGTACGAGGAATAGCTTCATCTTGCATAAAAAATGATGAGCGTATCGAAATGGCATCTAACCCTAATGGTGCAGTGGCCGTGGCATCTACTAGGACATTTTTTGAGGTTCATTAGCCATTTCTCAAACTAATCATATGTAGCGTCGTCGATATGAATATCCTTAAATTCTGGTTTACTCGATCTTTCTGCGGGTCCTGGGAAACATCTGCTAGAACGTCTTCACTTATAGTGCAGGAAATGAACTGTCTCCACACCGAATGTGATACTTATTTTCCAATTTAGGAAGCATGAAAAGGTGGGTGGGAACTAGACCATGTCGAACCATCATCGTGCTCATTGAAAACAATTTTTTCACTATAAAAGACTATCTCATTTTCTTGAAATCAAATTAAAAATAGTATTGACCTGTAACGAGAAACTCGATTTTTTTCATCGTTGAGATGTTGAAGGATGGAATTGTAGAGAGTATAGATTGCCTGAATCAAGTTGGTTATAACATTTCTTGTATCGGGATACCATCTTTAGCATATTGCGCCTGTATGGACGCTGTAGTGGCCATGCACGATTGAACAGTCCTTTGAATGCACCAACCAATTGATTCTTTTTCTGGCTCAAAATTTTTCTTCGTTGCTCTTTGGGAACCAATCAATAGAACGGCTGTCTCAAAAGACTAGTTCATTGCACTTTTTCTGGATCCCACGAGAAATTATGCTTTGGGAAGGATACATATTGAAAAGCGCTCCGATCGAACAAAAAATATAGCAAAAAAACAATATTCTATTCAAATGAGGTTAGTACAGCTATAAAACGATGTTTGAAAAGAGCGGGCTTAGAGCAATCGGTGGCCATTATTGAAATACCACCGAATACTCTAAAGCGCCAACTAGTTCGCAACCGCTTATATGACCGTCTTTGTATGATGAATGATTGTAAAATATGTCCTAACGGCAGAGACGGTGATTGCATGAGCGTAGGTACAGTCTACCTAATCTCTTGCAAAGCGTGTAGTGATAAATATGTAGGCGAAACGGGTAGGCCGCTCTATGCACGCATAGAAGAACACCTAGCTGACAAGCGTCTTAATAGACAAAACACCCCGCTAGGGACGCATAGAGCACAGAAGCACGACGGAGTTGATTTTGAAATCGAAGTCACCATCCTTGCGCAGGAGCAAAAAACATCAGCGCGAAAGATCTTGGAAGCATTTTGGATTAATACGACCAATCCAACCATAAACCGCAGGGAGGAATGCCTTGTAAACACTCGTGATATGAGCCAGTATATAAGACTGTTGTTTTGATGGGTAGGGTGCATTACGAGCCTATGTGTCTCTCTTGCCGGTGATCTCCACTTGGATCATCCAGTGGAACACATATAAAAAGCGGTGAGTATGTTAAGTGTTGATTTTTGCTTGATGCGATTGAAATCTAGGTCTGGTGATTTTCTCTAAAGAAGTAATGGAGGTGTTTGACTGATTGTATTGCAAACATTTTGACCTTTCCAGGCTCTGAAGAAGGCGAACTGCCGAAACGTCAGCTATCGAATAAAGTTTAATGTAACATCTCGTGTTCTGCTCAAAGAAGAAAATCAAGAAAAAATATAGCGCCAAGCGGCATGTGTCACTGCTAATTTGTATGTGAGTACGCGTATTGAAACATGGTTTTCAGGGTGGATTTGTACAAACGGCTGTTTATAATATGAAGGATCTTCTAGGCGGGCACGTTCTTCGTGGGCCTGCAATTATCATTGATGAAAACAGGTGAAAACGAATAACCGACATGTAATTTTCTACACGAAAAGAAGACATCTTGCAGTACAATAGTAGTGGAGCCCTCGTGTTCAGCGACTATCACTTCAGATGGCAGCATTCGTCTTGATATTTGTGGCAAAGACGCTGGACACATAGGAACACAGGTTTGTCATGAGCGTGAGAAATGTAATTCATCTTTATTCAGTGTATTATGTCAGGTTTATTTTATATATGTATATAAACATATATATATATATATATATATATATATATATCAACATACATATTTATATTTACGAAAAATATGTAAAATATATGCACTCAAAGTGAAACAAAGTAAAACAAAGGTACATAGACTATAGTGTATAAGTTCATTGAATATGTATATGTATGTGAGGATTAGAGAGTCAAACAGTGGACGCTGCTTGAACGCTTGATCCTTTCGCAACGCCGTGTACTATTTTTTTCGAACGCATATTTTTAGTGGCCTTTTTCTCTGGACACAATTTCTTCACAAGACTTTGTGCAGTCGTTAGATAATCTGAAAAATGCAGATTTCAGCGCTGAACTTGATTCATGGAATGAGTTTTTCTGTGAGTTATATCTTCGAGAAGAAAACTGCGCGTTTTTTTTTTGGAGTATTTAGCTCTTGATTTGGACTTCACAGCGATTTGTCGGTACTTGTGTAGTAAAATTTAGAGCTTAAAAGGATAAAATCTAGAGCTTATGACTCTTTGTCATCACAAAAAGATCGCATATCTCCAAGGAGACTTCTGTATTTTCCGCGGGGAATTAAGATTCATGTGTCATAGAAATCTGCATTTTCAAAATCCGTTTTCAACTCTCATCAAACATTTTTATCACCACTATTGCTAAATCCCAGCTCAAAAATATATTTTAGCATGTACGGCTTCTACAAGAAGCTTATGTAAACGGAAATGAGCTTGTTGTCAACATTGCATAGAGTACTTTGAGAAAAATGCGTAGTGTGGCTCATAAATTCATAAAATCTTGTGAAGCTTTTACTTAAAATATTTATTTAGCAATCAGTAGCGACCACTAACAATTTGCTTAAATTCATACAGCATCAGTCAACAAATCACCCTCTTTGCATGGATTTCATACTTGTATCATATAGTAGAATTTCTCATCTCTTCCACTGTAGTCTCTTCATCTTGAAGTGCACTAATATTCGAAAGAGTGTTAAGAGCTATCGATGGATTGGAATAGTGTGTGATGTGAAGCGTCATTTTTGACATTTATTTTTGATTTCCAAATACCATATATAAAATGAGAAGATATCAAAGTAGGGGATTAATATTGTTAATACTGTTTGCACAGCCTATAAAAGTCATTGAATATCTAGAGAAGCACGATCACATGGTGGGTGACTGGGTTTTTCTTTATATAAAAGTTTTATATACACACCAAGAACGAAAGAGTGTATAGAAGAACTAAAAGCGTACATGGTACAGGAAAAGCATTGAAATTTTTTCTTTCGAACGCTGTAAAAGCTCAATCGCAGGGAGAAGATTGAAAGCCGCATGCGATCTTGAAAGACTAGGGTGCTCTGTGCATTTGGCCCCTTAAGCCTTGTATAAATGTTTGAATGTAAATTTGGCCGTTAAAATGAAACACGACGACTTGTCAATCAATGTACTCAGTGAAAAAACATATGCATGACAGCACACCTTCAGGTATTGTGCTATGTCCCATGTATTTGTATATATATATATATATATATATATATACATATATATATGTACATATATGTATATATATATATATATATATATACGCACATAGCTGCAGAAGCTGAGAAGAGCATTCACAAAGCCCAGCGAGGCTTCGCCAATTATAAGACCAAGATGACTGCACTCCGATACCCTGACGGGACACTTACAGCTTCGAGAAGGGCTATGGAGAAAATCATCCACCAATACTACTCGGATCTCTTCGCTAGCCATGTCCTCTTACCGTCGTATAAATTGAAAGAGGACGAATATGTCGTCCCACCGGTCCTCCCTTCCAAAATCCGACATGCTATATCGTCGATGAAAAACAGAACAACATCCGGTCCAGACAGGATTAGACCCGAACACCTGAAGAACCTGCCGCCAGTTCTCATCAACACCCTGGCTCGGCTCTTCACTCGCTACCTGTCAGAATGCAAGGTCCCATTCAATGGAAAACCAGCAAGACCGTATTGTTGTTTGAAAAGAGAGACCTTCACGACATAGGCAATTATTGCCCAATCTGCTTGTTGTCCGTTGTCTATAAACTCTTTACTCGAGTCATCCTAAACAGGATTGACAGAACACTGGACGAAGGACAGCCATGCGAACAAGCAGGGTTCCGAGAACGATTTAGTACCATGGGCCACATCCACACGATTACAAGACTTATTGAAGTTTCACGAGAGTACAAACAACCACTTTGTCTCACTTTCATCGATCTGAAGAAAGCCTTTGATTCAGTGGAAACAGAAGCGGTTATTGAGGCTCTGGATAACCAGGGCGTCCCTACTCGGTACTTAATGATCTTTCGTGAGCTTTATAAAGATTTCACGACCAAAATATCTCCATTCTACAACAATATCACCATTGACGTAAGAAGAGGGGTTCGACAAGGCGATACAATTTCGCCAAAACTATTCACTGCCACCCTACAAAACGTCATGCGAACATTAGAATGGGACGAAATGGGAGTGAAAATTGACGGTCGGCAATTAAACCATCTTCGCTTTGCTGACGATATCGTTCTCATAACACCAAACATCAGCCAAGCGGAACGAATGTTGACCGATTTCGATAAGGCCTGTGGAAAGATTGGTCTTCAACTGAATCTAACGAAAACAATGTTCATGAGGAACGGATGGGTTTTGAATGCCCCATTCACGCTCAACGGAACGACAATCTCCAAATGCTCCAGTTACGTCTGTCTAGGTCGTGAAATCAACGTGATGAACGACCTAGCTCCAGAGTTGAGCAGGAGAAAACGGGCGGCTTGGGGAACGTTTGAGAGCATCGAAGATGTAGTGAAGAGGACAAAGAACATACGACTCCGTGCCCACCTTTTCGACTCGACAATTATCCCTGCCCTGACGTATGCAGCGGAAACCTGGTCGCTACGTAAGCAGGATGGAAGATCACTTGAAGTTATCGAACGCGCAGTCGAAAGGTCGATGCTAGGA
Source organism: Parelaphostrongylus tenuis (assembly GCA_019055375.1). Taxonomy (NCBI): domain Eukaryota; kingdom Metazoa; phylum Nematoda; class Chromadorea; order Rhabditida; family Metastrongylidae; genus Parelaphostrongylus; species Parelaphostrongylus tenuis. Next base: position 223,649 of record JAHQIW010000825.1, on the reverse strand, counting down.
GTATCCCGTATTTCGCAAATGAGACAAAGGATCCGAAGTTCCGACCCACGCCAACGATCGAAAATCAGAGACGCCGTTCTACGCGCCAGGATATCGAAAATAAGGTGGGCCGGACACGTGATGCACTTCAACGGCAACCGATGGACGAGAGCCGTTACCGACTGGATTCCTCGGGACGTCAAGCGCTCTAAAGGAAGACCACTGACCCGTTGGTCCGATCTTCTTCACGAAAGCTATAGAGGAAAGATATGATGCTCAGCGAATCCCTAGAGCGAGGAGGACCCACTGGGCTACTCTTGCACGCGATAGGTAAAAATGGAAGAGTTGCTGGTACCCGCTCGAGTCACTCAACGATCAACGGGACGACAGGTGATACAGGTGATACACACATACATGTACATTCATACATATATATGTATAAATTGTGAATATGCATGCATATATACATATATATGTTTATTTATTGTAATCAGTGCACTTATAGATAGATCCTATTCGTCTGTCCATCTTTTCTAATCGTTTCATGTCCATAGCAGAACAGATGGGCCGAGTTCTTCAACGCACTGCAATATCGACCAACATAAAAGTGTGGTAAATTTCAATTGAACATCATCCCGATTTACTATCGCTCCCACCTTGTGTTTTAGGAACGTCTTGATTTTTCGTGTGCGCTTTTTGATTCAGATGGTGGTCTTATCGCAAACGCGCCTCACATTCCCGTTCATTTAGGTATGTGTCTAACCCTTTGGGGACGGCGGGTGTGATTTTCAATACGCGCGTATCCAAAGGTCTTTTTCGCTGAACAGAGGCTTTCCATTATACTTCCAAAAGTCACTGGATAGCTCGCAAAACGGAAACTGACATTAACTTGGTATTTCTAAAAAGGTCTTTGTAGCGTACAGTTACGAAGAAAACATTAGGTCCATCTCCGAAGAGCACTATTTGCTTGGCTCTTCACTTGATTTTGCTAGTCGTTCAGTAGCTTGGAAAACGGCAATTTCAATGCTAGGCTTGCTTTCTAGAAAGGCCTTCTTAGTGCGCTATAGCAACGAAGAAAGTATTACGTTTCGCCTTTGGAATAATTAGCCCGTTGTTTTAACATCACGGCGAATTTATTGGTATTTTTTACATAGTAAGGCCTCACAACGGCTCACTATTAGCTGTACAGAAATGACTCTGCAATTTTTTTTGCTGTAATAATAGTGAAACTAAAGATATGCGAAATCTTTTTTGTTTGCAAGTGCGCCAAAAATGTTAATTATTTATATGTTCTCTATATGCAAGATATTATATATGATGGTTTTATAGAACTTTAAAGATGACTTTTTGTGTTCGAAAAACGCCATCTTTTCAGTTTACTAATTTGTAAATTGAACTTAGTAAGTTCAAGTGCTAATCTGACGATACAATGTCGCGAGAGTATGACGAGTATGGTAAGATGTCCTGAAACCTCCCACCTCAGCTCTTTTATGACGTTTTTTATCGGTTTTTGCAAAATAGAGTCGAGCGTTGTCATGCAGCAATTTTGTAGAGTTCGTACCGTTTTGGCTTTTTAATATGGTTTTTGCAATGAAATTTTAACACTTTGGTACCGTCCTATTGTGCATTTTCTTGTTAACATTTTGGTATACAACTTGCCTACTTGCTTTGAGGTGAAGTTTGCTTCAAACTCAATTTTGTGGACCGCTTCGCTAACATATTTCCCTACGCGTCATTCGTGCATGAAGTAGTGAGCGAATTTGCTCCCGGGACACCTCCATCTTAAAGTCAATATTGGCGGGTCTTATACCAAAATGTTCGCAAGAAAATGCACATTTTAACGTTACCAAAGTCAAGAAATTCCAATTACTTTTGGTCATTAATTCTGCAAAGTAAGTTCCCGCAAATGGAATTTTTTGAGTACAAAAGTCGTCATCTTTGAGGTCCCATAAAACCCATTGTGTAAAATATTTTGTGTAAGATAAGCATGTGGATAATATCATTTTTGACTTACTTCTAAACAAAAGAATTTGTATATCTTTATTTTTACCATTATTACAGCATGATAAAAACAGCGGAGTCATATTTGTACACTAACAGATATTTTTTAAATTCATAGCGCTTTAGGAGGTATGCAATATGCTGTACGATATCAAATTGATAGTCTTGGATTAGACGCAATCAAAGAGGGCGATGTTATTCTTTCCAATCATCCACACGCTGGTGGAAGCCATCTTCCAGATTTGACGGTCATCACACCGGTTTGTAATTTTTGGGGACAGTTTACTTTCTTGATTTCAATGCAATCTTAACCTTTTTATTACATGATTAGAACTAACTTTGCCAGTCTTTGGCTTCAGGTTTTCTTCGATGATGTTGCTGAGCCTGTATTCTTCCTTGCCAATCGCGGTCATCACGCAGATATAGGTGGTCTTGTCCCGGGAAGCATGCCACCTCATGCCACTGCTTTAGAGCAGGTCCGCTTTCATACTGATAGAATTTCTGGTTTTTTTTATGGAATCTTTATTTTTAGGAAGGCGCTGCATTCATATCTTTCAAAGTCGTCAGCAAAGGTGTCTTCCAAGAAGATCTACTCATAGAACACCTCCAAAGTCCGGGGAGAGTACCTGGTGAGTAGTCTTTGAAGTGTAATATTCGTTCAAGGGAATTCCACCTTATGATACTATGAGATTAAGGGTGTTCTGGAAGTCGCAACCTTGCCGACAATATAGCTGATGTGAAAGCGCAGATTGCTGCAAACAATAAGGTGAAGCTCATTATATTGTCCTAAGAGAGGCCGATGGAAGAAATTTCTTCTATATTTTTCATTATTGCTATTGTTACGACTGGATTTCGTTTTTGCTGTCGGTGAAAAATGTTCCACATGTCACGATCGTTTTGAAATATTTCCACAGACTTTTTATCTAGCAAATCTTGTTTTTTATTTCTTCTTAAGCGGGGCACGAGGTGTTAAATCCAAACTTTATTCACACAATCAAACGAAAAAAAAAGAATTACTGAAGCATGCCGAGGTTAATAGACAGTCGGTCTTGAGATTTTTCATTTAGCCTTTTACAAGGTTCTGGTTATACATCTTAGGTATATCCGTACGTTTCGACGATTTGAAATACTTATTCACATAAGTTTTGTTTTTGTAAAACTCCATATTCTATGTGTTCAACTTTCAGTTACTTCGGAAGTAACCATGTTTCAACTTTCATCTACTGCCTATTTTTCATCGACGGCAGAACATGATGTGAAATACAACAGAAGAATGTTGATACGATAGAAACTCAAAGCTTCGCGGGAGTTCGAACTTGAAGTTTTCCTGACCGAGGCTGACGTACTCCCCACCACACCGAGCGAGGCCCTTGCTCTACTTTTTCTCGCTCATGTCTGAGCTCTGTCGGTGGTAACAACAATTGACCGTCAATAGTAATGATCTGAGCAACAATGGGCGGGCAATAGGCACGCCCAAAATAGTTCTTAGATTTTCGACTCGGTTCGCTACATCAAGTGAGGTTATGTTGCACTGAAACATTTGCAAAAATGTGGCCTCTGCAGATGTCATTTATAGCGGAAAATGATTTGTACAGAGGTCATTTTCTGTTTATTTGTTAGTTTCTGAACACAAATGCTATCATTATAGAGAGTGCACATTGAACAGGAGTCCTACAGTGTAGGTTAATAGTGATTTAGACGAATTGTTGGGTTACATGGGGTTATGTATGTTTAGGGGATTTCCTTGCTTCGTGACCTAATTGGTGAGTATGGTCTTGACGTCGTAAAAGCGTACATGCAACATATCCAATGTACTGCCGAGGAAAGTGTGAGGGAGATGTTGAAAGAGGTGTGTCCTATCTGTATTGTAGCTCCCGCCAACACAAGCATTTAGTTTTCAATTGAAACAAGTTCACTTTTAGGTGGGTAAAAATGTCCTCGATAGAACTGGGAGCACATGCCTGTATGCTTGTGATTCAATGGATGATGGGACTAAGATTCAGCTCACTATTACAATTGATATCGAGAAGGTCTGCACTGCTACTTTTGCATGCAGTAGTTAGGATTGGTTATTTTATTGAGCATATATTACACTTTGTAAAGATTCTCAAGAGAAAATTTTCAAATCAAATATCAATATAATAAATCTCACTTGAGTTTATTTTTACATCTTTAAACTTGCTCAAATTATTTACTCCAAGAGTACAGAGGTAACAGAATAAGCATAACTTCACAGCACAGTATTTTTAATTATTTTGTTCTGCAAGAAAGATTGATTTTGTTATTTATGTTGATGTTTTAGAAATAGTATTCCTAAGATCATTATAAACATTAAAGACACACAGGAATTCTCTCAGCTCTCAGTGATTAAACTCTTGCTTTCACTTTCAGTTTAGTTCTAAAATTGAACAACATTGTTCTAAACGCTATAGTGATTCCAAAATTTCATTTTAGAAGTTTTGACTAGTGTTAGTTATGAACCTCAACTTCGCTCCCTTACTATTCTACTGCATTTACGTTTATTCAATATCAACGTGTTTGTTTTTCAATAGATTGACAATGGCCAGTAATTTCCGATCGCTTCAGCATGACGACGTATAATTGTTGTCCGCTCATACGATGAATCATGATTCATGGCTGCAAAGTGCATCTCATTTGTTAGATATGCATTTTCTACAATTCTCCTCGCAGCAGCACTCACTATACTACAGTCTTAGTAAATTCTCGTGAAGTGGTTGTTAACCCTTAGGTTACCGGGTTGATATGCATGCACCTGGCACGTAGCGCGGTCTACCGGCTGGCGAGGTGCATTTGAATGACAGTGTTGTAGTTTTCTAATTAAATTTAGATTTTGATTGTCTCTTATGGGTTTTATAATCAGTAAAAGTATGACTAAACACACTTTAGTAAGGCTATTGGTAGTAAAACAATGCCAAAGCTATTGATGAGCAATATATAAATCAATTGCTTTTCAAAAATGAAATGAAAATAAATTAAAGTCTGCTTCATCAGTGCAATTACGCTTCGTGAATCTTTTTTCGGAAGTCTCTGTGTATATTGTTGTGAGAAGTTTTCTTAGGTTGTATGCAATGAGTATAACTTCCTTATGGAGTATTGTAGAGCTGCTAATCGTAGATTTATAAGAATAATCAAACAAGTTTACAAATTTGTACGGGGGCACGCGACCATCACGATAACCCCCGGAAGCGGAAACGCGGCACGACAGTTGGTGCGTCGGAAGTCGTGCATCGGGTACCCAAAAGATAAACCTATCTCACCTGCACGTCTTGCGCATTCATAAATATACGTATAAAGTGTGAGGAAGCAAGGATGTACGTACCATTTGCTCTTTCGTACATCTGGAAATTAGTTTGCCATGTGGTGGCTTGTGTCTATATGGTGCTTGTGTAGATGCTAACTAATGGTCCCATAATGCCACTCATTGTTTGTCCTTTCATCGCCAACCCCATTACGAACAGTCGTCATCGTCTGGATCACTTTCTTCGCCTTCTGCAGACTCATCCGGCGTACAACGGATACTTTAAACTTGATATCTTCAGTTCTATCTGCATTTTCGTAGATTTTCATCAACAAAGTTAGAGCGTGTATCTAATTTTCTTGCGAGTCAAATTAATGAAGATGTCAAAGGAAAAATAAAAAGTTAAATGATGAGGAGAGCATGATTACAATCGGCGAGATAGATACAATTCATTTCTAGTGTATCCAGATAGCGGCGAAAGCTTAATCTATATGGAAATTCCTATGAAAGTGGAAAACGTCAATGCAAGGATAAAGCAACGAAGAAGGAAATGCGAAATCTTAACTAAGAAAGGGACTGATATAATGTTGGGGCAGATGTTCTAAACATCTTCCAATACCTTAATATGGTAGTGGTGTAGCTCTTCTCGTTCAGATCAAACAATGGCGAGTATTAATTTGAGATTCAATTTGGGAGTAATTTTGAATTTATTCATTCTCTTCGTCTTTTGAATCGCTATTGTGACGTAGTCATATTGACAGCTGGAGATGAAGATACTTCAAAACTATCTATCATAGGTTAATAGCATGGCACATGTATGATGGTTGAGTTTTTCTTCTCCATCACACACAACGATTTGAATCTTTTGGAAAATCACATGAGAAATTACGTTGATCTCGAATAGTTCGTAGGATATGAAAGGCACAAAAACTAGCAATAGCAGCAAAAGAAAAGGTAATGCAAGAAATGGTTCGTGACCAATTTGTGAATGACTATTGGTCTACATGAGTTACATGTGGCTAATCATAGAGATTGCGAAAATTTGGGACGCGTCACTAGTGTGTTGAATATATGGTTCCAGTAATATAAATAACTTTTAGAACTAAAAAAATTTGAATGTATTTCAATGCTCGTCTTTACGGATTTCTAAGTAAGTCTTACTTTCACGAGTCGATCTAATACGGTAACGATAAGGGTTTCTAACCCATCTGTGTGGATTCTTTTTCTTTCTTTCAAAAATCGTTTCTTCAATTTTTGAGTGGGGGATTTTTTATGAATAGATTTTCAGATGTTAAAAACATCAACGTCTCTAAAGCGAATAGATCTAATTATCTGAAAATTTTGAAGCCATATTCACATAGTCACACCTTTGGTATTGAACGTATTTCGAGTTTTCATCAGAAGAGATCTTTAGTATCATAGAAGCATATTGTAAGATTTTAGCTTGTATTTATAATTTTCAATAAATTTTCCGATGGTAGGGATTTCCAAGCCAATATGAATTCATTAGTGTTAGAGATTCAGTCCATCAAATATCAGGGCGAAGCTTTATTCGACTTCTCTGGTACTGGAATGGAAGTATTTTCTTCATGTAATTGTCCCAGAGCTGTCACTATGTCAGCTATTATATACTGCCTAAGATGTCTCGTGGCAAAGGACATTCCACTGAACAGCGGTTGTCTGCATCCAGTCACTGTGGGTATCAATTTAAGTCATTATATATATATATATATTATATATATATATATATATATATATATATATATGTACTTACATGCGTATGTGCACATATATATGTATATAAACGTGTATAAACTTTACCTAGATCTCCATTCCTGATGGAACCCTGCTTTCACCCTCTGAATCAGCAGCTGTTGTCGGCGGAAATGTGTTGACTAGTCAACGGATATGTGACGTGATATTCGGCGCATTTGAAGCGGTTGCAGCCAGCCAAGGTGAGCCCTTACTGTATTATCTTTGTGCTACCTATATCAAATCAATAAGAATTGTAATTACGGTGGCACTTTTACTTGTTAACGGCTTCAAATTGTCGATAGCTTATGAGTTCCAGTTGTTTAGTACAAATCATTATGTTACACACCTATCAATTTGATACTAATGTCGCATTCTTTCCATTCAAAACATTAGCAATTATGCGAGTTTCTTCATATTGCGTAAATTTTTTTTGGTTACCCTAGAATTTCAAAACAAGAGCGGTCTGTGCTGGAAACTAGTACATAACAATAATTTTAGTGTTTTTTGTAGTTTTATTTATTCTTATTTTTGAAAGAATCAAAAAAGCTTGAAAAAAAATAACTCATTACCGAAAAGCGCACATGTTTCTCCATTCTTTTCTACAAAAATCAAACCGCTCTCAACTACGGAGTTTTTCTGGTTCTATTTGGTTCGGAAATCTATGGAAAAGTCCTTGGGCAATCGTTGTAGGGTGCGTATATTTTATCCAAAACCTTTTTGAATATTTTTAAGTCATAGTTTAAGAATTGATACGGCGTGAGACTTGGTGCAAAAAGGTGATAAGATTTGACTCGAAGGAAAGTAGAGTGAGCTATATAAGTTAGTTTCAACTCGTATCTCTTTTGGTTGTTTTTTTAATGCTCGCAGTTGTATGGTTAACTTTTTTTGAAATACTGAGTTGAAAGCCTCTACCATAGAAGTTATACTCGGCGTTGTCCGAGAAAACCGATTCTTTATCGGATGAAATTTGAAAGAAGGCTGCTTTCATAGGAGTTGCTTGATACGATATAGAACCTTGTTACTGGTGAGCGCTGATATCAATCCTGTGCTTAAGTTTACAAAAGTTCCTTGCTTAGAGACTTCTCGTTGCTACAATTAGATGATCAAACCTCATTGATTAGGAATATTCATACAGGTCGAAGTATAATTTAAATGTTTAGTTGTCTCACAAAAACTATTAATTTTCGGAAGATTAAGTTGTGAAGGTGCAAACGCTTGTTGATTTACCACTTAATTATGCATTTTTGGAAACATTAAACCTTTTCAACTCATTTTAACAACCCTCTAATTATGTTTTGAGAGTTGTACTCATAATCGTATGTTCAACTCCATATGTCTTGCTAGTCACACTTTCTGCACACACGCTCTGCACCCTCAGTCTTTAGATTCCCAACTACTGCATAAATTTGTCTTAATTAAAATCTGCTGTCTCTACAATCTACCCTTTTGGTGATTCTTATCGCAGCGATGTAGAAACAGAAGTGTTTGGTGCATTGGTGCAAAAAAAACTTTGATACGTAATTTTAAATTTTTCGGAGCCTATCTTCATGGTTGACTATAGGAAATTTTGTCAAGTGTTATCAACCTTGTACACACTTCGTTCTTAGATGCTTTTTTTTTGCACATTCTATCACTAGTTCTTCAATGTATCTATGAAACATATGGAAGTTCTATTATTACATCCTGTAGAAAACGACAACTCATTAAATGTTATAAGCGGTATACATCAGCCAGATCTACATAATGGTTTATAAGAAAGAAGAAGAAGGCGAATAATTAGAGAAAACGATGAGAACGATAAGGACGGACACAAAAAGTGGGTGGTTAATGTACCATTTTCACCAAAAATCCCTCGAGGATACTTTTCAAAATGCGACAATAACAGGAGTCGATTACTTGTTTGAGCCGCTGTGAAATTAACTTAGTATTTTTTGCTTGCGCTGATTGAAATGACCCGTATTTACATTGTGAGATGCGCAGATATAAAAAGTGCATAAAATTACTGATTTGTGCTCAGTAATTCTTGTGAAATTGATCAGCGACCGGTTCCAAAGGCCGCTGACTTTATTGTGATCGTACACTACACGAATTTTTTAGTGCACCAAAAAACGGTCTAGTGTTTTATAAATTTTGCTTAGAAGAATAAAGAGAGTAGACAAGAATTTGAGATATCAGTAACAAATCGCATCGAAAATGACAATTATTAGCGTAAAATAAGACAAAGGTGGGTTTATTCTTTGAAGGACAAAGTAATGGATTGAGTTCAGTTCCTGTTGCGCACGGAAAATTACTAGTTTTCAGCGAAGCATCAACGTCTATGTGTTAAAATTTTTTTAGTGCAAATGTAGCATTTTAATATATCGACAAGTTAGTAAAAACACTGTCCCGCTGTGTGGAATACCGCTCGTTTAGTCGCTTCTTTGGCTTAAGTTGTGAACGCCTTTGAAAAGAATGGAGAGTGATCAGTGAATTGTAGAAAGCTTAGGAAACACTGGGATTTTCTAAGGATTTGATAAGAGGTGACTGGACTGGTTTCTACTTATACGAAGCTAAAAGAACGCTTCTTATCTTTGAAGAAGGATTTTGATGGATTTTATTAGTAAAAGTAGAATTCATTTAACCGTCGCTGATATGATGCAGATTTTCTCGGTTCATTGCGATGAAATTTGCTTATTTTTCAAGTATACTGGATTTGTGAAGCCCAGTAATCCTATTTTTCTGTTCGTCAAAACGGTATCACATCCCAAAGAATGCGATGTTGTTCCCGAATCCGTATCTGTGACCGTCTTGCTTGCGTCATAAAAAAATAATCAAATGACAAGAGAATGTGGCTTCCAGTGGTATTTCAGATTTTATATTCATTCTTATACGGGTGTAGTAGAGTACTTTGTACACATCTATAAGATCTCAACTCTTCATCTGTCGAAAAACACAAGAGATCGAAAAATCGCCAATGGTAACTATGTGGTAAGGAAAACAATAAGGCGAATGATTTTTTCTTTTTTTTTGAAATAAAAAAGGTATCCAGGACTTATAAATAACATTTGAACAATTCTATGATCGATGATCATCCAAGAACTAATTTTCTTTATACATGCACTGAAGTCAACACATGATGTTGTGAATGTGTTAGTAGCTAATTTCCTGTGGTCTGATTATATGTTACTACTTAGTTTTGTTAATGATATACCTACCATTATTGTGACTAGTACTGCATTTGCTAACAAATAAAATAGAGCGAATTTAGAACTGACGGACGGAAACATATGTATCGCCTTCTAGATTGGAAACCTCAGACTTTCTTTACCTTATCTTTTTCAAGGTTGTATGAACAATGTGACATTTGGCGACGAGTCTATGGGATATTACGAGACAATCGCTGGAGGAGCAGGTGCAGGTAATGGATTTAATGGTAGAAGCGGAGTTCACACACACATGACGAACACCAGAATAACCGACCCAGAAATTCTAGAGAGCAGGTTGGTTAACAAAGTTCACAAGTTAAAAACAGTACAGGCTCAACATTGACCACTATAACTGTGTCATACCAGTATATGTTCAGTCCACAATTCTTCTTGTCTAGGTATCCAGTAATTCTCCGTGAGTTCTCTATTCGCAAAGGATCTGGAGGAGACGGAAAATGGCGAGGTGGTGACGGCGTCGTGCGATCATTACAATTTCGACGTCCACTTTCGTTATCACTTCTGACTGAACGAAGGTATTTGGGTAGCGTAGAATGCATCATAACTTTTCTGTATCATCTCGTTCAGAGTTTTCGCTCCATATGGGCTTAAGGGTGGACAAAATGGCGCTTGTGGTCTTAATGTGCTGAAAAGGCAATCTCGGAGTGTAAATTTAGGTGGAAAAATAAGCATCAATACAGAAGCTGGAGTAAGTCTCCACTAATTGTCTCACAACTGTACTCGGTAAACCCGCACATAGTATCCTTTTTCAGGATATCCTCACCATAATGACGCCAGGAGGAGGAGGCTATGGAGAAAACTAGGAACCATGGCATATTGTAAACAATTTCTAATTACATACTTCATATTTTTGAATGTTGCTTATAGCACTGTGATGTTAACTGAACTGCGATGCTATGGTACCATTTATAAGGCATACTATGAGAGAATAAAAACTTAAGGCAATTTCAAGGAAACGGGAAATGTAATCCGTTCTATATGGTGGCCTTTTTAGAATAGATGCTGTAGTACAATCATATAATCGATAAACCTTTATATAAAATTCAATGTGAAAAAAAAAAACGGCTAAGCTTCGATATGGTATCACATCGTTGATGAATATCTTCAACACAACTGAGTAAGTAGTACATTACGCAGTGGAAATGCTAACAATGTTACTAAAACGTTACAAAAAAGAAGAAAGGGCAGCTCGAACCTTCAAAGTACCACATATGTTATTTTCCGTAACTCATGTGTGACCATTATTAACTAAAAATTTTAACCAATGCAACTCTTCAGAGACCTTTAGAAACAAGAAGACTGTAGATTTGATAAAAATTTGGTAGATTTTCAACTGAAACACAGCTGTCACTAAATGTCGCCGCTGATGCGACTATCTGCGCTCCCAAATAAGCAGCGTTGTACCTCCAAGGAGAGATATGTACCTGGAATAAATGCTACAAAAGAATATCCATATGAAGCGTACAAAAAACACTATTTAAGGTGAAGTATTTCAATGCGATTTGAATTACTTATTAAAATGTACAAAATCTTATTTAAGAGTGAAAAATTTCAAGTTCTCCTGATGCCAGTCTTTTCCTAATGCACCGTCTAATACAGCATTTATTTACCTCATACACTATCAGTATTAGGAAAACTTCAACTTCTAGCACTCTGAGATAATTTTATAAGATTTCATACAATTTAATATGTGCTTCAGATAACACTGAAATAGAGTACGTTAAGCTAACAACGTAAATACTTCAATATCTTACAATGCACCGACAAGCAATTTTTTCCGTAATAAAGGAAATAAGAAAAATTTAAGGGCGTAAGATGCGGTAGTTAGAGGTGCTTTGTAATACACATAGTAGCACAGGATGCCTTGAGCCAGCGAAGCCTAGCATCGCACTACGAGGCTGACAATAGAGCCAGAGTTGTATAAGGGGACAATACCATCGACTATTAGTTCCCCCTTTAGTATACCCAACAGGTTCGTGTAAGTCATTTTTGGGGCAAATATGCATTTAGTTACCTCGATTCTCGATAGAGTACTATACAGATCTTCTTCAATTTGTTTCGTTATCTTAAAACCTTATCTACAGTTGTGATACGGCTCACGAGTGGATTTATAGCAAATCTGCCAAAAACTCTCTTCGTCTAAATGCAGAATGTCCGTGGAGCAAAACGACCTCAGGCAGTTGTGCTCATACGGTCGAAAGCACTGACCACAGGCTACTGTCGCACTTTCTAGATCGGAAAGATGTCTGCTAAGGAAGAAAACGAAGTTTGGAATTGTCGACAAGTTGAAAATGGTATATTAAGCCAAATTTCATCGTAAATATTTAATACACTCTTGACCCAGCGGAAAAGGTCATACTCCTGTCCAGAAGTATGATGGGAAAATGATGTATCTGATATGCAAGAGTTCTTTATTATACCCCTTTGTAGTAGCGCTACGATGTTATAACTATATATCCAGAATGCTGAATGATATGCAAAAACTCTGAACCTCAGTCAGGAGTGGAATCCATGTTTCGACCTTAACAGGACGCCTCCAGTAATGGTCTATTAGTAAAAGCATATTTGAGAGCGATAATGCATAATACAAAGGAACAATAAAGTTCAATGAAAACTTGTACTGCATAACTTTCCATCCAAATGACAAGCAACCTGCCATGCTATGCTTGAAGTCTGTGCATAAACTTTGTCTTCCAAGAAGATCTCGAATTGAAACTTTTTTGTGCTGCACAGTTGCATTCCAATATTATGGCAAATCATTTCCCTGCCCCAAACTCTTTCACTTTAACAGCATAGACGATGACCATAACAGTGAGACCGGTTGAACAGATTCATAGCATGTTGATTCTTGCGGATATTACTAAGTAAAAACCAATGTCATCTCCAGCAAGACTTTCTCTAGAATGTCTTTTCCATGTGCTTCAAGAAATAATTTCACGACCATCGTCAAACTTTGCAAAGAATTTACGTCGCGTATCTCGATTGCTAACTTGTTCAAATGTCTGCTAATGCTGACATGGTTGCTCGAGGATTTCAGCCACCTTTTGGTGCAAAAATCTACCGATATTAACCCGTCAATTATGATTTAGATGTAAAATCTCATTTCTAACCTGACATTTGCATCAGCGAAAACATCATTTAAGAACTGTTGTAAGTTACGATAGAAAGAGCCACAATATTTACCTGTGTGTGAATAGTATTCGGTAGCGATCGCTGCAAGTTCTTGCTCTAAACTTTTCAGCCAAACCTGGCAATAAGGATGCTCCACCAGCAAGATAAATGTTTCTGAAAATACTTCAGCAAAACATCTGAGCGAGTGTGGTGATAGGCAGGCCAAGGGTACTTTTACATGTCAACCACAAAGAAACCTTTCAAATTTTACTCCATTTGATTCCTATAATTTTGCAAAACCTAATAAAAAAATTCTTAAGGCATAACAATAGCCATACCTGTACAACGTTCTCCTGCTATCTATTGGGCTCATTTGGACAGCTTCGTGTACAAGCTGGTGCAGTCCTTTCGTATCAAGACCCCACTTTTTAGGCCGGAAAGACCTTCTGTACAAAGAAACCGGCGAGTTGTCGATCTGTAAAAGATATACGGCATAACCTTGAGTTATTCTGATAGTTATTCTTATTCTTATGAGCAGACAGGATCACTAAACTCCAATACAATCAAAACCTTATTATACATGTCGGCAGTATTGTGTACTTACTGTTTAGCCCTCTCGGTGCCCTGTGGCCCATCTTGCCGCGTTGCGCAGCGGCTTAGGAGCCTACTGTAATGAGTGCGCGTCCCGGTACCAATCTGGTACTTATTCAGATATTCTAACTCTTAGTATACAAGATAAAAATCAAATTCCATTACAAAATTAGAACACTGTGATTCGAGCGCGCGTGACAGCCGTCGACTGTCTCGTGACAGGTAAAAATCAACATGGTACGAAAAGGTTTAGGTCTACATGGACCTTCGAATATGAAATAAGGGTTCCATTCGGTGATGAAGGGACAAAATGAAAAATCGACCTCATTTGCTCGACAGGAACTATTGATAGGAGTGTTAGCAATCATTTGGAAGTCTGAGACTTCAGGCTACAGCACCACGTCGCCGGTTCTTCAAAATACTCTTCCATGACGTTGTAAAATCCACACTAAACTATGTCTCAAACGCGCATAGTTCTCGCCTGACAGAAATCTTTTTTGGACTATTACTAGTCATTTGACGGCGTAATCGTTACTGACTCCAACGCCGTGTTTATGTTCTCAAAAAACCATTTCTCTGCAACGCTGTCTCATCTATCTGACCTATGGATAAGTCTTATACCGCTCCTACGACATCGCGTCAGCGGCACGTGATCGCCTCAGCCATGCGGCAAGTGATTGCTCAAGACCCCCTCGGTCGCACATACGAATTCAACTTATTCTACCTGCTCCGTTACAGAGAAACGGTCTTTTCAGGATAAAAACACTGTGATCGAATCAGAAACGATTACGCTATCGAGTGATTACTATAAGTCCAATAGAGAGCTCTGTCTGGCGAGAAATAAACGCGTCTGCAACGTAGAAAATCTCCCTCTGCAACAATGTCAAGAAAGGCTTCTCCGAAATCCAGCGACGTGGAGCCGTAGCTTGAAGTCTCAGCTTTCGAGTGGTTACTAATACTCCTATGAAAAGTTCCTGTCCAGTAAATTAGGTCGCTTTTTCACTTTTACCCTCATAGCAGGAGAAAACCGAGTTAAAAAGTGAAGACAACTATCAATTTTCATTAGGGATATCCCGACTCTATTGATATCCGCTGTTACTCAGTATAATATAGAAAACCTAAGGGCAAGACTATCTAAATAACTCACACTGAATTTTGTCAACATTCCTGGCAAAGGATCAAATTTCTCGAGAGAAACATTAACTTCCTTGGACGACTTTTCTTCTTCTGCATAGTCGTCAGGCACATAACTAGTCTGAAATGAAATAAATCAAGCTGAATTCAGTCAGACACATGTCACTACTATGACCACACTTTACTACTTTAGTCTAGTTTTTAAGAAGCACTAACGTACAAAAACTATGCATACTTTACCCATCGACCATGGAAAATAGCCTATAACGAGAAGTTATAGTCATTAATGAAGATATACTTCTGGCCTATCTCTAAACCCTTTCGCTACGGTGTGCAGCGCAAAACAATACACGCAAGTCTGCATTGTTCGAACGGCTTACGAAAATTGGTATAACCAACTCTCAATAAAAATCTGGTATTCATCTAGTAAATAAGGGATTCAAGGAACTTAATCTGCAGTGACTGGACTTTAGTAGCAATAAGTTATCTCAATATGATATACTGGAACGCGCTCCACTGGCCGCTTCTTCGTACCCCTTCGGATCGTTCGCCCAGACGGAAACAACCGCCACAGCCATAGCGAAAAGGTTGAAGGCAGGTGATATTCAGGCTCGGCATGAATAATTAGTAATTTCTTCTTCTTGTCACTAAGATTTCGGTGCAAAACGTCTTCGATGAACACTCAAAAACACTGTGGCTCTGGTGAGGGGAAAAAGACGCGAAATGTTTGCCATGATAAAAATTCTTGATAAGGGCGAGGTGTAAGCTCACGGAGGGGCAAAATATTTAACTAAATTGCTTTTGGAAGCCTTCCTAGCTCCTCATACAAGAGTGAACGAAAAAACGAAAAAGTAAGGTTTGTGTGAAGATGGATAATTTCGTTTTCTTCACATCCATGATATCTCATTCCATACCTGCTCGAGAACATATCGAAGAATAAGCTTTTCAATAGGGCTCTGGAATGAATATAGTCCTTTATTTTTTGGAACACAGCGTAGTCCTCAAAGCTTCTCGAACTTGAGTTGCTCCATACGGTATTGAACAGATTGCTGATCCAACCACATATCCTGAGTGAGATTATCGCGTTATACGAATCTCTTGCTTTCATATAAATAAGAAAAACACACATAGGCTATAGGCTTACCATCGATAACAGGGACAATATTTAGACGATCTCCAATGTCAACAACTACACCTGTGGTAACGTCGTATGCATAGAGGATCAGCGATGGTTGCCTAGTGATTGCAGCACCCTAAAAATCACTGAATTTCCTCTTGATTCAATTTGTAAGACTTAGGGGACTGGGGATGCTACATGACGTGCCGCTCAAGCAGCTTGTCAACTTTATTTCAAACTTGTCCAACTTTATATTATACACTCATTGATTGGATTGTACTTGAGAGATCATTTTCAATCAGTTCGGCAAAGCGACTGATTGTAAATAACGCGCCGTCGTCGAAAATTGCCAGCGTAAGGCGGGAAACTACATTCTGATTCATAAATAATAGCTTATGCCTGGTGCTACAGCGAAAAAAACATCTAGCAAGGCTACTTAGGGGTTTCCAGAAACAAAGAGTTCAAATCAAAGCAATCTTCACTATTCATACAATAGTATGTGATGCCTTACGATGATAAAATCGCTTATCGCTTTGGGGACCGCAGATCGTTGCTCGCGGCGTGATTCACGTGCGGCACGCGATTTTCGTAATTTAGTTAGATTTTTCTTTATTCTAAATCAAAAGACCCTAAACTTCTTGTATTCCTTTCATACTTCACAATTTACACTACACAGTAACATGCATTTGGTGTACCATCTCTCTCTCTCTCTCTCTCTCTCTCTCTCTCCTTGGGAGCGAATAAAAAAGATATAGTTTAGTATGCAGTTATACTATTTAGGCATTCCATTCAGTCAAGGTTAATAGACTGAACACAAGATATTATGATATAAAATTTTCAGTTCTGATGTTCTTTCATCAATGACAACACCCATAAATTATCACAAAGTTCAAAAATTAGATAACAATAGATAGTCCGTCGAAAATGATACTGCACACTGCATGCGTGTCAGTTCATCGATAACTTTCATTATAATCAAACCTATTTCAATGCATCGTTTATTCCCCATTATTTATAACTAAAGTTTGAGAGAAAGAGTCGAATATACACGCAACGGCAGAAGTGTGTACAAGAAGGCACAATCGTACTTTGAAAGAATTAATAGGTGATGCAGATTTCCCGTGTTATCACTGTTTCACCATGCTAAAGTTTATTCACAGTTCAGGTGCACATATCTGTTGTCCTCAGACATCCGAAGCTCAATGTCTCGACAATGCGATTTACTGACTGTTGTGTCGAACTCACAAAATACGGTGGTATCACATTCGCTACGAGATTTGCTAGCAAACAATGTATACTCAAAGCAATAATTTCCTAAAATGTACGTCCTATTAGGCAATTGGTATAGCACTGTACGCACTGAGAAGTCGTTGGTAAAGACCATAAATTCTACTTCTGAAGAGTATTTGAGCAGTTGATGAGAGAAGACGCGTGCTAATTGATGGGTAAAGGTAAACTGTTGTTGGCCAATTCTGACTGTATAAATAGTTGACTGATGTAAAAAAAAATTTTGAAAAAACGATCTACAACATCAACAAATGTTCGCAAAATATGAGTTACGAAAATGCATTTTCTTTGAAGCAGTCCTCCAAAAACTGATGAGTGCGAACTCTATCGAGGCTTATTCCGACCAAAACTAGAAGGTTTTCTATTTATCTTCGTTCTAAATGTTGTACACTGAAGACAATGTGTTCACGAATTACGCTTTTGCAAGACCGTCGAAAAGATGCACACTAGGAGTTACAAACGCGTTAATTTCTCAAGAATGTACCTTTGTATTAAAAAGTAGCACTTTGCAGGATATGTAGGCGCTCTTTTTATTAGAAAAAAACCTTGGTAGGAGGCTAATCAGTGGTATTCCATCTTTTTTAACGATATAATGTACCTAAGAAATTTGAACTTCTTTATAATGACTACGTGTAAACACGTTATGAAGTAGAAACGACCGGCTATTCACTTCAAAAGGTGAACTCGATCTTCTCTTTGTTGCTACAGCGCAACAAAAAACCTTTCCTAAAACCAAACCCACTGCTGGAATCGCCGTTTCTCAAACTAACCAGGAAGAGTTCAGTAAGATAGCTTAGTCCGACGAAAATGCCAAGGAAATACTAATGAAAACAACTCTTGCACTCCGTGCTGATGCGTAATTATCTCTTCGTTCGTACAGCGCAATAAGAACATTTCACCAAAAATCAAACCAAGACTTGAAAGGACCACTTTCTTGTTATCGGATGACTTCTAGGAGTTTAAAGAGAAATCTGTGTCCGGTGAAAAATCACGAAAAGCTCGTGTATCAAACATGAAACATGCGATCCCCAGAGGGTTCAAGGTAATCAAAACTTGGGTTGAATATGCCAAAAACAGAATCAAGACAACAATACGTTTTTGACAATTCTTAAAGATTGCGTTTTCTTCCAAAATTACAACATCAGAACAGCCCTTTTAACCCCGATTTCTCAAATTTGGGCTCCGAGGCCTAATTTTTCGTAAACTGCTGGCAACTCTTTGATAAACAGAATAATTGAGGAATTGGGTACATATCGTCTTATAGAAGACATCCTGTTCAATCTACTTAGGTGTACACGAGGCTCTTCAAAAGACTTATTTGATCAATAAAGTTGTTTGGAAGTGGATTTCACAGCATTAACACATTTCGCAGACGGTATAGACACTGCCATTCACGATTGAGCTGGCCTTTGGATTAACTGGCCCATGACACTTTTTCTCCTTTTATTTTCGGCAATTGAGCAATAGAAAGACTGTCTTAAAAACACGGTGGTCCCCACTGTCCCCAGATACTGCATTTTATATGCACTGAAACAGGTACAAACAGATATTGCGGTCAAATTGAACGGAAAGACGCGCCGCTCAAAACGGATTGAACATCAAGAAGGCATTTGGGGTAAGTATTTTG
The DNA here is from genome assembly GCA_019055375.1 of Parelaphostrongylus tenuis. Taxonomy (NCBI): domain Eukaryota; kingdom Metazoa; phylum Nematoda; class Chromadorea; order Rhabditida; family Metastrongylidae; genus Parelaphostrongylus; species Parelaphostrongylus tenuis. The sequence goes on along the minus strand of JAHQIW010000825.1, from coordinate 204,585 downwards.
TTCTGATGAATATAATACCGCTTGCCGACAATTACAGAATTTCCAAGTTTCAAAAAATCAAGATTTCATCTTAGTAGGGTAAAAGACCTTGAACACTCTAGGCGAAGACCTACCCTAGATCATGAGAGATTTTATTTCATTTAATAAAACCTACTCACAACTGAGACATACTGGTTTTGAGTTGAAATCGCCCATTACTTTCGCAGTGTGTGAGTGCATTAGCTCACGTCAGACCCCTAGTATCCGACTCTTGAAACAGCAGATGGTATCACTACGAAAGACAGAAAACATGAAAGCCAACATAAGCCAGTTAGACGACACTGAACGCCTTTTTAAAGTATAGGAAGGCGTCCATAGGAAGATGTTTGTGGCATAACTCTGTCGAACATACATCCACTGCCCAAAAGCCAAGTCATACGAGATTCTTTCACTTTGTTTGGCCATAATACGTGTTTACTGTCGTGACAAAGAAAGGGCAGTGCCATTAACTGCTAGTGAATCAACACTGGCATTTCATGAGGACAAATGGAATGTACTTAATGATTTAGCTAACATCACATGTTGACTTATAAGATTTATTCGGTACAGCCTAATGAATTATTTTGAACCTTTCAGAAGTCTGATAGCATCTCCAGTGGTATCTGTATTTCGGCATTCTCGCACACCTCATCAGTACCACATGCCTTAGGGTTCACAACTGCTATTATTAGCAATCGGCGCCAAAAAAATCACTTTGCGTCAAGTGAAAAAACAACCTGATACTGCGTCTGCTTCTTTTCTATCTTTTATCAGACTATATTGAATTTTTAAGCGAGATTTCAAAATAGTCGATTGGAAGGTAGTGTTAAACAGCCGTAAGCCCTCGACAATTAGTCACTTTAGAAAACGCAACATCGAGTGATTCTTTCACTTGACATAGACCGATAATTCTTCGTCACCAAGTGCTAATAGTAGCAGAAGCGAGCTAAGGCATGTGGTACGATTATGCGTGTGAAAACGCTGAAACATACATACTACTAAAGATGCCATATCAGACCTCTGAACCGCTTGCACATTCTATTGGACTATACTGAATTTTTAAAGCGAACTCTCAAAATTGTCGACTGGAAGGTAAGATTTACTCGGCCAGCGCTTCGAAGTATTAGTATTTTCAAGAGCCGATAAATCCAGTCGATTGTCCAGAATACTCTTCATGGGTAAGCAGCATGCGAACTATTGTGCATACAGGGACGTCATCTTATGAGTTCTTGATTCAAGCGGTGCTTCACCGAAGAAGATTCGACTAAACTAACGATGAAGACGAGATTTTAACAACGAAGACGGACAACTGTAGACAATAGCGAGTCGAATCATCGGCTCTGCAGAAGAAGAAGACGACGTCGAAACGTAGCCAAGTAAAACCCTTCACATCAACTCTATGATAATAGCTAAATCATAAAAGAACAACTATTGATTGATAATTTCGAGATTGAAAGGTAGTCGGTATTCAAAATGTGTATTCTAAGATATTTGCGACGATAAGCATTTTAAAGAAGCGAGCGTAAACCTACTAACTGAGGGACCGAAAAGCTGTGCAGAAAACGCTCATATTTTCAATTGAGCAGGTTAGAAAACCTGACAAACATCTCACTCTTCTCGTGTTATAACCTATAATCCACAAGATTACAAAGGCAAAAAAGATCTTCTTTAACGGATTTCGGGTTTTCTAGAACCTTGGACCTATACGGTTGCCAAGAAATTTTCCCGACTTTCGTCATTTTCGATCATTTTCATTTATTTAAGTTTCAGTTTTTATTATCATTTAGAGCTGCTTCCTGCGGTTATTTTGATATCGAACACTTGTACATCTGCTCTAAGACGGATTTATCCCGAGAGCAAAAACGATTGTTGATGCACTAGAGTATCGTTGCGTGTCAAAGCAGCACTATAACTCAAACGATTCTCGTGTAGCATCAACAATCGTTTTTGGTCTCGAAACAATTCCATCTTAAATCAAATGTATAAGTGTTCGATAATAAAGTAAACGCAAGAAGCTGCTCTAAACGATAATGAAGACAAAAACTCAAATGCATGAAAGATAATCAACGAAAACGAAGTGTGGAGAATTCTTTGCCATCCCAAAGGATACAGTTCCAAGAATGACTACAGACAAATACTGGATATCAACGCATATCACAAAAGTCAACTTCATATTTTGAATCTGGAAATTTCATATAACAGCGTACATTGAAACTCATATTCAGAAGACAAACATTTCCGATCAGCGATGGGTCGCTACATCAAATATTTAGGAAAGGGGCCACCAACACAGACAACGATCACCACGTTAGTGAGTGTGCTCGCTTTAGTGCTAGAGGAACACCCAAGCGAACCACTTGAAGGTTGTTCAGAAAAAGAGAAAAGCAAGTACCTGAAATCCTGCTTCCTTCAAAACCAATGTAAGTAATTCACCAATTAGAGCGATTGGGATGTTTTGGGGTATTGACAAGAGAATCTGAACAGATGAGAGTATGCACTGGAAGAGGAAGACAATGATTTTATTGACATTTACCTTGTAAGCAGAAGGATTAAGTTTGAGATCCTTGATAACTTTTTGCACACATGCTTTCACAACCTCATGGTCCATCACGTACCTCTCTACGGACGGATCGTACGCTTGTATAGGCCGCACGAATTCACCGTGATGGCGAATCTTAATGTAAAATTGCTTCAAAATTGTAAAAGAAAAATCAAACTGTGCTGAGAAACAACAATGAACGTACCTCTGGAGTATAAGCATCCTCACCAACAATTATTTTACCATCATCAGTACGTACAGCGATAGCTGGAAAGAAGGACTGTGGAAGGCTTGGCTCCGTTGTCAAGACACCGCCACGAATTGAGCATGAACCAAGTTCGAGGACAACCACTCGCTAAAAAGTGGAGATGATTTTGGAGGCAGAAAAAACAAATAGTAATAATTGATTATGAGTAGACGAGGGCGGGTTAACGCAGAGGTTAGTGATGTGGGGTATCAGGAAGCAAGGCGATAAATTAGGCACTGGTTCGATCCTCTCCTCCAGCAGTTCTTTGCAATCAACGTTTTAGAGAAGGCCTTAGCTCTCTATCTCCATGACTCCAAGTAGAATTGTCTGCCATGACAAACTGTACAGTAGACTGTGATAACGGGTCGCTTATAACCAAGCAATAAAATAAATAACGAACAGATAGAGGATCTTTAAACTAAGAACTGTAGCTATTTATGAACCAATCTAAGGAGACAGTTCTCTCATAAATGCCTGCAACAAACCTTTACATTGTACTTTAGTCCGTCAAAAGCTTTGAAAGCTCTCGACGTTGAGCAATCCCTAAGGGATGCGCCATGCATTCGTCTTCAATTTGTAACTTCGTCTGAGGTGATTGAATGCATATCTGGCCTATACAATGACTCGCGGTGGCCTCCCGTTGAACCGAGTCAGTGCTGCTTATCCTCCTAGACGAGTCTGAGACCTGTGTGGTACCAATTTACCGATCCCGGAGAGATGGACGGCTTGGCGAGCCATGAGCGCGAGATCGAACCATTGACCTCGTGTGCGATGCAGAGCACCTCTAATCACTGCGACACACGTGCTCACTTTTACATTTAATACTATACCTTTTTTACTTCAATTCACTACTCCCCATTAATCCCACATCTTACTCTTTTTCATACGTTCTGCTCAGATTTATATCGTAGAGAAAGCATTCGTAACGTAAATTGGACAAAATATACCGATGATTTGCAACAGAAAAAGTTCTTAGAATTTCCAGGACCGACTGTCTATTAATCTTTGGATAAAGGATAAAGGATGAAGTTCTAGGCGCCGACTGATCCCTGAGGGATGCGCCATACATTCGTCATAAATATCTAGCTTCGTCTGAAGTGCTTGGATGCATATCTAGCCTTTACAATGACCGCGGTGGCCTACCGCTATTTCGAGTCAGTGCTGCTTCTCTTGCCAGACAAGTCTGATACCATTTATCGACCCCTGACAGATGGATGGCGTGGTGAGATAAGCGCGAGATCGATCCATCGACCTTCTATACGAGCGGAGCACCTCTAACCATTGGGCCACATGCGCTCCAAATCTTGCCATAGTAAGAAGAGATGAAATAGAGAAAATAAGAAGAAGAAGAAAGCTCAAGCCATTTACTATGTGAACCAAGATTGGTTTATATTACGAAAATACTTAACTGAGTTGATTATGAGTCAGTTTGATCTCTCCACACTCTGAAGGTGATATCGCTGAGATATCAACCATTATCCTATCGCACTATGTCTCTATACAGTAGATACTACTGGCAACTGCTCAATAAAAAGAACACTGAATTACACTCGCGCCCTCGGTATGGCTCAGACGCGGGTTCAACTCTCGCTGGGGTCGAATTTTTGCGTACAACTCAATATTCTTTAATCTCTCTGAGAATTTTCAGAGCTTTCCGACGTTGGTACGTCATAGCTTTACGTAGGTTTCGGTGGTGTCGTCCGCTTCATCAGTGGTCCACGCCCCACACTGAACCCAACGTCGAGACACTACGGTGATAGCACGTGATATTGTGTTATCATTATTTGGTGCATAAAGTAGTGTTCAGTGTGGGGCGTGGGCCACTGATGAAGCGGGTGACACTTGCGAAACGTGCGTGCTCTGACGTATCAACCTCGAAAACGCTCTCAATATTCTCACAGACTATATTGAATGTTCAGAGTGATGTTTAGAGACAGTCGACGAGATGGATCTCTACATATTCTTAAATGTTTATTTACAACTGAACTAGGCTGTTCTTACTTCGGTGAGGTGTTGAAACGTCTTCGGAATCGGTTTCACGTAGGCGTCGATCTGTGATGAGGCGGAATGAGAGAGAAGTGAGTGTCTCCACTTGTCGAAGACGTTTGATTGCACACTGAATTATAAAGTTCAAGTTTAATCCCAATAATATCATGGATGTGCTCCTTCCTCTCATCAAATATCAACATAATAGAATATTCCGTCAACTACGGCACCATGAATAGCCAATCTATCAAAATCAAGTCTACCAGCGCGTCATGTGATGCATGTTTTGGCCGATTAAGCTCAACAAAACTGCTGAAAACGAGACGCAAACAATGTTAGACGAATCTCGTAAACACCCCCGCAACGTCATTGTTGACAGATGCGAAAGCCATATATGTGAGAAACATATGTTTTGTCACCAGTAGGACATTCTTAGTCCAAACAAATAAAGCGGAAAAACAAGAAGAGCTTAGCAAATGCCTCAAAATACTCAAAGCCTCACTAACAACTTTGGAATAGCAATCCAGTACTATCTGAACAAGAAGTAAATATATGTAAAATCGAGGTGACGTCACGATGGCGTCATAAAAAAGAGGCAAGTCAAGAAAAGACTGATTGAATTCGCAGGATTAATAGCGGCAGAACAGCAGCTCCGGCAGTTCGGTGGCTAGTACGCGCCCACGGAAAGAGTGAGAAGCGGGTTCGACCCATGCCAGTGGTTCACTTGAAAAGCGATCAAAATAAAACATCCTTGTCGATTACATACAAGAAGACGAGCGAATAAAAGGTCTCGAGATCCCACCGTAAAGTCAATTTGATATGATCACGTCCCCCATGTATTGTAAGGGTCCGCTCCTCTCTGTTCGCATCCACGTCTACACCGGAAAGCACAATCTCCTCGGCGGGCGCTTCATCAGCACAATGTGACTAAAAATAATGAAAAAAGAGGATGAAAACAACGAAGAGTGGAGACTAAACGACGAAAAACCACCCTAGAACACCTAAGGAACAAGAACCTACTGCGAAGATTTGTAATCTGCCCTCTTTTGTTCGCATATATAACTGTTTCCAATGTCTCTCCAACTCGGCCACCGTGGACGTCTCTTCCGAAGGAACCTCTACGTGTCCTTCCATATAGACAAATCGATTCCGTTTCGTTTCCACCCTTGGTTCGTATGAAACCTGGAAGTCGAAAAATATCAGGTCGTTCGACAAGTTTTTCGCACCAGAGCAATGAACACCAAATTTATTTACTAGAAAAAACTAAAATTACATGATTTTGGTACCGTTCATTTGCGAGTTTTTCACGAGAAAATTGGCACACAACTTGCCTATAGTTGCTTTGAGACGGAGCTGTCGTGGGGAGAGATTCGCTTGCTACTCGAGCACGATTGGCGCGTAGGGGGAAAATGTTAGTGAAGCGGCGTACAAGATTAATGGAGTTTTAAGCGATGATACGGTTTCACAAAGAGCGGCTAGCAAGTGGCCCGCGAAGTTCGAATATGGAGAGAACAGTTTGAAGATTCTTCTCACGCGCCATTCGTGTTTGAGTAGAAATCAGATTTGTACCCAAGAAAGCTCCATCTAGAAGCAAATATAGGCAAGTTGTATATCAAATTTTTTGCAAGAAAATGCGCCACTGAAAAATACCAAAATCATGCAATTTTGACTACTTCAATTTAATGAATTTAGTATTTATTGCTCTACTGCCGAAACTTATGGAACGGCCAATGAAAGAAGAAGAAACCTGAAATAAAGTCTATTAAGTTATACAGTGACTCAGAACAGGCCTTACCTCGTATAACGCTCGAACAAGAGCTTTAGGATTCCAATCCCTCAGCACAGCATTCTCCTCGCCAAAAATCCTCTCCGGGTGTGGAAGATTGCCATTGGCATTGCTTACAAAGTTCTCAGCACCAGGCATTTCTTTAAGTTCTGGTCGCCACGAACGACTCCGACAACCGTTCGTAGTCTGAAGAAGCAGCGGCTCCTGAAAGATGGTGACATAAAGGTGGTGAAGGGGAAAGAAACGAGAAATACTCTGTCTAGCCTAGGAGAAAATTTGACGCCTTTTTCGAGGTTGATGGATCAGTGGCTTACGCGCGTCTCGGCGGTATCGCCCGCTTCATCAGAGCCACACGCCCCACACTGAGTCCTACTTTATAGCAGGGATGGGGAACATTATGGTGATAGCACGTTATACTGTGTTATCACCATTTTTTCCCAACTTGCCGCCTAGATTCCTCAAAAATCTAGAGTTCTCAGAAATTCTATGGACATTCATCATCCTAAAATCCTAACCTAGAGATCCTAGAGGTCCTATAGATCAAAAACAGCGACGACACTGATGAAATCTGGAGGATAGATGGCTAGCAGTAAACAGCAAGCAGGCAAGAAAGCAAGCAAAGCACTAACTTCTACCCTCAATGGCTCCGCCTCCAATGGAGAAGCTTTTGTTGTTGTTACTTCAGACGGTGCGTTGCTGCCGTCGTTAGTTGGCGGTGATAGCTGTGACTCTTTTTGGTCAGAATGATCTCCAACAACGACGGACTCAGTTGAATCCACAGATCCAGAGAGTACTGATCGTTCCTGCTTTCTGTAAACAACGTTCGTGAACAAACATCAATGGAGAACATATTACGGTAAAAAAAAAAATAGGCAATTCACTGATAAGGAATGATTTTGGTTCCTTTCTATTATCTAACGACAAATAAAGAAACGATCCCTTTCGCTGGGAAAAGATTTTCCATTGCACTTCTGGTAATCATTAGAAAGCTTAAATCTCTGGCTACTCCGCTATGCGGCCTTTTTTTGCAAAAGTCTGTTTAAAATGATGTAGCAAAAAGAAAACATTTCTGTTTCCAACACGCGTATATCTCGTAGGACAGAGCTCTTTCCTCAACTTATAGGTAACCATTCGATAGCATAGGTTTCGACAATGCCAATGATGTGCCTATTTTCTCAGAAAACCGTTTCAGTGCAGCGCAGCAGGAACAAAAAGATCGGGCTTCACACAAGTGGGCGATGTTTTTCAACTAGTGTGTACTCTGCATAGGCAGGGGGAGGGGAGCTGGATGAGGGAATGCTGGCCGTCGATTCCATGCGGCGATCAATCGATCGCGCTAACGTGTTACACATGTGGAGTGCAGTTTTTGTTACTAAATTCAAGAATTTTCTCCGCTCTGGAAGAAACTTCAGACAAAACGTACCACTCTGATACTACAAGATTTCCTCTACACGACTATATGCTTTTCGCGCTTTCAACGAAGTAAAGGTGAGAACGCGCGACCGGTGTAAAATGTAATTCTATTTTGAATGCCAAAGCGTTACAATAGGTTGGGGGGAAAAGTTCTGAGAAAATGCTTGTAAAACATTTATTTATGCACCTATTACACCCGAACAAAGATAAAACTAATAGATAAATTAATAATAATCATTTAATTAGTCAATTAATTTTCAATTATTCAATTAAAATTAGATAATTTTGATATCTTCTGCCAACTATGTCATCGCCCCAAACCAGATTGATGGGTTCACTTATCACTGTCGTTTAAACCGAACAGCCATTCGTGAATCATCAACAACCTAATTTGCTCGTTTGTTAATTCCAACTTGAAATAAGTAGATAAGAGAATTGAGTGGTGAGCAAAGACGCGGCCTCAGGCGGGAATCGAACCCACGTTTCATACTATCCGGGTACGCGTGCTCTACCAATACACCACTAAGGCACATTTGCCCGACCACTCATTCTCCTCATGATGTAGTGGTAGAGCACGTGTTCCCGGATAGGATGAAACGTGAGTTCGATTCCCGCCTGAGGCCGCGTTTTTTTTCTCTTAGGTATATAGAAAACATCATAACAATGCGAAAGCATTGAAATACTATTAATTCCGAGTATAAGTAAATAAATTATATACCAATCAAAGCGGAAGAAGACGGGCTTTCAAATGAGCCCAAAAACCCAAAAAAAATGGCCGACACACAAAAAAGTTACAAGCATTTTCTCAGACTTTTTCCCCAACCTATTAGATGGGTCTTTCCAAAGAAAAAAAAAAAGAGTACGTGGGCGCAATAGCCAGAGATCTAAGTGTTAACAGAAAAGAATCACGATTTTCCCTCAGTACCACGTCACATCAGTCCTCCAGCCAAGTCCTGACAGGAGTGCTATCGATCACGCAGTAGATCAGAAGATGTTAGATGGTCGGGTAGAATGGAGAACAGGAGGACAAAGATGGGGAGGCGAACTTAGCAACATTAACTCAAAATTTTGCAGAAGAAAAATGCGGACTCTCCTGGTTTCGTTGGTGGAAAAATACATAAGAGCCGGAGAAATTGAAATGATAAGGAAAAGAAAAAAGTCCATATGGATGGCCACTTGGCAATCCTCCAACGGTAATCTCAATCAGTAAAATTTATAGATCAGGGGAGGCGACGGGTAGCACAGTGGTAGCGATGCCGGTCATCACGAAAGCATGAGCCTGGTTCAACCCCGTCGCGCGCGCTCACTAGTTCTCTCCACTATCCGAGGTCGGAACCTGCAGAAGACCCTTGTGGATGATGGATTAATGAGAGAGTACGACGAATCGAAGGTAAGAAGTGCTGGAGGCTACCAGACTTGTCTGCGAAGTGTTCACGTTCCACAGATCCAAGTAGGAACGCTCTGGCCCCAATTATCTCGGGACTCCGAGAAGAATCAACTGCACCAGCATTTGACGCGTTCATGACGCGGCGGCCTCCGTGGTATAGTGGTAGGACGCCTTCGAGGTATGGAGTGAGACGCGGGTTCGACTCCCGCGCATAGCATTCTAAAATCTTCGAAAATCTTCGAGGAGCAGCCGAACTAGCCACACAAGAAAAACCTGCAGAAGACCCTTGTGGATGATGGATGGATAGAGAATACGACGAATCGAAGGTAAGAAGTGCTGGAGGATCCGCAAAATAGAGGCGGAAAACCCTAGTCGTAAGAAAAGAGACCACGTTTAGGCTCTTCTTTGGGAGCTGCAGATCAAGGAATGAGGACGAGAAAAAAAGAAAATGAGAAATATTCCAAGAAATTATCCTTTTTTGAAGATTCCACATTGGGTACAGAAAACGCTCGCTTTACAATAGATCTTCGAAATCTTCGATGGAAACGAACCACCAGTAGGGTCAATAGGATGAGAGAAAGATGAAGAAGTGATAGATTATCATGGTTCATATCGAAAAAAGTGGTAGCAGCCATTGCCTCGGGTAAGAGTCAAACGCGCTGGTCAGGTTCGACCCCGTCCGGCGTCAAATTTTTGCCCACCCAATCAATATTCCTAGCAAAACTGAGAGCACTAAACAAAAAAATCACGAATGAATAGAACAACTAAGGGTACTGACTGGAGAGCAATTTGATCAGACGCTAACAAAACGTTGAGGGGCGCCGTGGCCGAGTGGTTGTGATGCTCGCCGCGGCGCGCTCGAGCTAAACTCCGCCCCCCTCCCCCAACACTCCGGCAGTCAACAACGAATGCCCCATGGAACGCCACAGCCTGGCTATCCTCGAGATTGCAAAGAATCGTGCTCACCAAGTATCCTACGACGTTCAAGAAGACGAAGAAAACGAACTGAGTGCTAGAAGTACTGGGATTCGCTCGTAATAGAAGCGCCAATAAAACTTTGTAATAAAAATAATTTTTACTTTCATAATTTGGCTGAGACAACGGGACTTAAACCAGTCGAATAATTCTTGTTCTTAAATCTCGACATATTACTTAGATCATGAAAGAAATTATGACTAAACGGAACTCTTTTCAGTTAAATCAGTTAACCATTTTCAGCGGTGATATGATGTTACAAATATACCCAATGATGTAGAATGATGTGCAAAACTTTTGCGTCAGGCGGGACTCGAACCCGCAATTCGCATCTCTGGTAACATCATATCACCGCTAACAAGCGGTCATGTAAAACAAAGTCCGTTTGATCGACAATATACAATATCTGCCAGCGCCACTGGGTTCAACGTCGATATCGACTGTCTAGGCCAAACCGTTGACGGTTGGTTGCTGACAAATAGATGCGCTGTATCGTAGAAAGAGTGGTGTCAGAACAGGCGTCGGTAGTGCAACGGGTTAAAGCACACGCCGCCCGGACAGGATGAAATGCGGGTTCGAGTCCCAGCTGACACGAAATGTTTTTCACATCTCTCTACGTCACCGGATATATCTAAAAATCATAATTATTGGTTAGTGACCTCGATACCAGAGTAAAATCGATTTTCAAAGTAATCAAGAAGATTTCAGAAGTGAAATAGGAATAGGTAGAACGGAAACACGATCAATATCGATCGACATCAATCAATAGGAAACACACTATTGCACGGACACATCGTCAGTACAGTGCATTTACCAAGGAAAAAAAAAGCATTCCATGATTTCAAATTAGCTTTCGTTTCGAGACTAAAATCGATAAATCCCTTAGAAAGTCGAGTAGAATGTAAAAAAAACATTTGAAAATATTTATGAAATACAAATAAAAAGGATAGAACGCCATGAGACGACCGTGCAGATAATTCTCATGAAAATTTCGTTTCTCAGCACATATAATATGCACAGAATAACGCAGCTGGTGATGACGATGACATGAATCATTAGAAAAAAACATTAATTAATTCTGAACAGGGGCGAAAAATTAGTAAGAATTCCAAATTTCCACTAAAATTAGAAAAATATGAGCGATTCGGTATGGCGGTCCTCTAAATCGAGTTCTCAAAACTTTTAGTGAAAAGCTTCACAGGCGCTTTCATGGAGCATTTCCAAATTTATCAGCCGAAGAGATAGAACGACAGTTTCAAGAAATCAAAGGCAGAATGACGTTGACGATGACGAATGACATGGATCCCAGTGACTAATCAGTTCCAGACGGAAACTGGAAAAATCAATAAACGTCCAAGAATAGTGAGTGATATGCAAGATTTTAGAACCTCTGGAGGCAGTTGAACCCTCATGTCATCCTTTCCAAGGGCGCGTGTCATCCATTGCACCACCAAAGCTCCTCTTCTGATGTCACTCTTCTAGCGATACATCATTCCATATGTAATTACGACATCATATCATCGCCAAAGAATCGATTAAATAAAAATTCTTGCCAATCATTGGTATGATTTACCGCCGCATCCATAAGGACGAGGGGGAGAGTGGCTCTAAGGGCCGTGAAATGCTTGAAACCTTGCAGCTATCGCTTTTAAAGATGGGTACTATGTGGTTAAGAGGGCACAAATGGAAAACCGATCTCTTTCGCTGGAGAGGAACTTTTCACAGGAGTTTCAGTAACCATTCGAAAGCTAAGAGTTCAGGCTACACCCCTACGTCGCCGGATCTCGAAAAAGCCTATTATAAAGCTGTAAAACTAGTCTCAGACGCATATACTTCAATTATAGATAGCCCAAAGAAAGAAGTCTCTACGGCGAGAATATGCGCGTTTGCAACGCAGTATATCTCCTTCTGAAGCAACGTCAAAGAAGGATTTTGAGAAAAGCGGCTATGTGGAGCAGTAGCCTGAACTCTTAGCTTTGGAATTATTACTCAGATTCATGAAGAGTTTCTCTCCAGCGAAAGTGATCGATTCTTCATTTATCCCCTCATAACCGCAAGAAACCTAAAGACGATTATATCTCAAGCTCGTGGCCAGTTTTAGGAGATTGACGATTTCTGAGAAGATTTTCACTTTATGACAACGTCTAGTAAGGATCGGACCATGATTTATTATATGAACGTAAGCGTAGTGGATGGTACGCGCCTCTGAGTCTGGATGAACACGAGTTCAGCCTGCGGTCGAAAACTTTGCGTATCACTGAGGATCCTTGGGGATATAATTACAGCATCATAACATTGCTATAAAGGCGCTAACATGGAGAAATCCTTTGGATTATTTTGAGACAAGCTACTGAGAATGTTTTCGATGGGGTCGAGCAACTAGACAATCAATCATTGGTGTTTAAAGAACAAAACAATGCAAAATTAAGGAATTTCAAATCAACTTCCACCCGATCTGTGCATAATCGATCGATATCTATTTTGTTCATTGATAAATTTACAAGAAGGCGATGCCTGCCTATGACGAATACATCGACAAATATAACGATTTATTGCAATCGCGGACCGCTGTGGTGAGTTGTAGAGTCCCATCAATTTCTTGTGGTTTTTTTCAATTGATTTTTTCAGATGAAAAGTTACGAGAGCACACCTAAGCTTAGGCTTAAGGTTGCCTAGAGTCTTTAAGGTTTTCAAGGTCCTTGGGGTCGCCGAAACGTTAGCCATCGAATTTCAAAAAACGTGTACCGACTTCGTGCAAGTTTTAAAAGACAGAAAAGACAGTTCTTAAAAAATCTCCACTAGCGCCCCAACCCGGAAGGACTACGGACAGCTTTTGCATAAAATCCGGCTATCCTATAAATTCACCTTGATATTAGCAAAGTTAAGAACTTTAGAGGGGAACCTACAAAAAAAAAAGGCGCACAAAAGAACCGCAAGATATGAAAACAAAAGGGAAGCCGTTAATTTTTCCAGAGGACATGCATTCGTAAGTTTTATGCGCACATCAACTGGAGGTATATGAATTCAGAAAAATGGCGATGCCATTGAACATCTACTCTGTCACTCTTTTTGACTGAACAATTAACCAACTGATGATGAAGATGAATTAACACATTTCCGGACGAACCGATCAATCACAACGTTGCTGGTTATCCCATTAGAATTGGTATTGATTTAGTAACCAGTAATCTGTTTTCGATCGATCAACCAAAAAATTGGAACAGTGCTTAAATAAGCCTGAGTAGTTTAAAACAATTACTTTTTACTGAAAAGCGAATTTGCGCGGCGGAGCGTGTAGAACGACTCACGCCGTCTCGAATGGGGTGTAAACGATGCAGACCTCTCAGAAAACCGCATGAACAAGCATTTGACACCGCAACAAACAAACACCGCATGAACATTTTTCTTATAAGTGAACTGAGAAGACTTCAAATTCTTAAAATGGTGAGGTAGAATACTTTAATTCGATCATATTGTTACTAACGAAGGAAATGAGAGAGACCTTTGCTACGAAGCCGACAAAACAGATCAAAAGTTCATTTAATTTTGATTCCCTCCAATTGAAAAAAATTGTATTGGTGCAAGTCAGGTACTTTCTGTTGATAAAGCCCATAGAACGGAGTCGATAAAAATAAGATCTGTTCTGCTAGACATCGACGTCTTCGTCTTCAGGGCCAATGATTCGACTGGTTTGTCCGTTAAATGGAAAAAGAATATCATCAACCATTGAAAAAAGTCCAGATCTATTTTTACTTTTACTAACCATTCGACATCATGCACGAGTGGAACCCGTGTTTCATCGAATAGGGGGACGCGTGTCAACACAACACCACCAATGTCAACGCTCTGCTAACACTTCTTCTTCGATAGCAGTATTAATAAATAACTCAAATAGATTATAAAACTCGAATAGCTGTGATAGCTTAGTAGTGTTCGATGTAGATTTGTGCTTAACCGACTAAAAACCCGCTGAAGGTTGACTGCTGACAGCTATGATATGGTATATAGAAGAAAGAGTGATAGCAAAGCGCTGGCCTCAGTAGTTCAGCGGGAGTTGGCGCCCTCAATATGGGTGAAAAGCGGGTTTCATTCCGAGCTAGTGTCGAATGTTTTGCATATCACTCAGTATCCTTAGAAATTACCAAAATCTCATATGTTTTTCACCGGAGAACCCACTCGAATCGGTAGCTCTGAAGAAGACGAAGACGTTGGAATCTTAGCCGAAAATTTTCTTCTTTTTAGCAATTTCATGCACTGGTTCTATGAACAAATAATTTGTGTAACTTTGCCGTTATCCACTCCCAGGTCAAATCCTCGGGAGGGACGTATTTTTTGATAGTTCTCAAGGTTTGAGTAGTCATTCGATAGTTTAGATCTCAAAAATTTGAAAATCTACTTTATTTCTAAAACGGCCTTTTTGATGCGTTGTAACAGCGAAAACAAGATTTAGTACCTCACTCAATCGTTTCTCGGTGAACAGAGCTTTTTTCTTTCAACAATTTGGTGACCATTCTATAACCTCAATCTCGACAATTTCATCGATGCATTTAGTTTTTGATAAGAACTCTTGAATGTGCTGTGACCGCCAAAAAATGTTGAGTTTTTGAATTTGGATCACTTTTTCATCAACATCGTTCTTAAAAACTTATCGTTCACTTTTTTAGGTCTTGAATATTATCTGATATCTCAAATCTAAAAAATTTCAATGGTATACTTTACTTTCAATATAGCCTTATTATTGCGCTGTAACGAACAAAAAAAAAAAGATTATGTTTCTCATTTGAACATTTCTTGCTGAATAAAGCTTTTCCTCTAAACTTTTAGTAATCATTCACTAGCTTCCTTGCCGCTATATAGAAAAGATTTTGCAACAGTTGCCATTAAGCAACCGCACTTTTTCTTCGGTGCCAAATTTGCGAAATCCAATCTTCTTTTCATTGTTACAGCGCACTAAGAAGTGTTTTTCAAAAAGCACGGAAATTACAGAATTTGTCGAGAGTTACGCTATTGAATGATTATTAAATGTTTGTAGAAAAAACTTTGTTCAGCGACAAATGCATGAATGAGGAACATAATTTTATTTTGCTGTCACAGCACAATAATAAAGCCACCTTGAAAAAAAAAAGTACATTTTCAAATTTTTCGAGATTTAGGCTATCGAATAACTACTCAAACATTGAAAAAAATCAAAAGTACATTTTTCACAAGGGCTGAAATTGAGGCGGATAAACGATAAATACCGAATACGTGATTGATTGAAAAAGTTCTAATTACGACGTCTAACGACTATTACAATAATTAAAGATTGCCTAAGAGCGTCCAAAATGCTTTATGGTGCCATAAACGATGTCTATAAAGCGTTTTTCATTAAACACAAGATAAAGACATAAATTCTGAGCAAAGTTCAAGAGCGGCAATAAGCGAGAGAACACTTCGTCGTCGTCGCCGTCGGCCATTAAATATTTATTACTGCTACTAAAATAGCGCTGAAAGTATCATAGTCGACTTGATTGTTCGAGAACATTTCGTTGTCGCATACGTCTTCTTCCTCATCAATTCCCTCTCGAACACTCTCTCGTCACTCCTGATTAGAGAAGCAATTAAGCCTTTTTAAAGACGAAGAAAGCAACATTGTCGAGCATGAGGGGGGGTTTGTAATCTGCTTGCACTTGGAGGATAGGGAATTCGTTGTTGCCTCTGGCCAATTTCCTTATTCATTTCAACATATTTTCTCTTTAATTAGAAATTCATGAAGGGCGGGGAGAGAAGAGGGGAAGCGAAAAGACCCAGACAAACACTAGGAAACGCTTTTAAAAACAATCAAAAGTGCAGCTTTTTTTTTCATCGGAGAGAGGCATCTCACATTCACGATGAGATGCGAGAGTCAATAAAGAGATGAAATGCCGAAGCTGATGATGACGGATTGCTTGTAATGTTGAAGAATTGAATACGTTGGAGTGTGATGTAGTGTAGTGGTTGACGGGCATACCTGAAAAGCTGAAACACGGGTTCAACTCCCGTTCGTACAAGGTTTGATGTTGTCTTCTAAGACATTTCCGCCCGCTGATGAACGTGTGTAGAGCAAATTCGTGTCAACGAAGAATGCAGCACATAATTTGTCGCTCGTCCTCTGACACAGAGCATTATCCCGTGGGAACCGGGGCGGGGATGACAATTGTCGTGCACACGACGACGACGACAACGACGGCGAACATTGATCGTTGGTCGACGACGACGACGACGACGACGACAAGCAGACAACGAAAAGCCGATTACTAACTCAATTTAGAGCCATATGACAACAACTGGTCTAAACTTATTTACAACCGCTTTATGTAGCGGAAGAAAAACGCCAAGAAGAAACAACTGAGAGGGTAAAAAAAGGCCAGAAATGACCCGAATAGATGATCCTTTGTGGGAAGTGAGATAGTGACAGTTGGGACGAAGCGTCCCAGCGAGGGAGGACTGGCGGTCGCATGGGGGACGAGGGCAGGAGGGCGATATTACGTGAGGGATTAGCAGCCGCCAATCGATATTGGTTCGAATAGAAGCGATAGAGAGGCTTAGAACCGGCGAGAGAGGAGCTTAGGGGACCATGAAGCCCTAAGAGAGCGCTCATCTTCGTAAGTGAAGGTGAAGAGCTTTCACGTTAATGAAAAGCTTGAAATGATCGCTGGAGGCGGAACGACGACACGTCAGTGTTGTCGAAACACTCTGATACGTCAAGCGGGGGCGATCCGTCGTCTGCGAGGGGAAACGGGAAAAACACCCGGCCGACGGCCAAACGCCCTCCCGCCCGGCCGACCAAGAATGCTCCGGCGTTGACTGACTCATTCCATGGGCGAAATAGTCCATTGCGCTCGGGAGGAGCGGCGAGCGCGCGACGACGATCGGGTCAGAGTGCAGCACATGAGACTCGGGACCGGGGACCGTTCGTTCAGTCTGGAAAGGGGGGGGGATCGTCGAACGCCCGGATTGATACCATCCTGTGACTGTAAAGTGCTGGTTTTCCCAAACTTGGGGTAATCAACGACCTGATGTTGCAAAGGAAATGTCTGGATCAATATAGTATTGTCCAACGAGCGGGGATTCGTTGCTACCTAATAGATTAGCACCACGACCCGTTATCCAACAATGGTGGCTTACGATGGTCCCTTGTTCACCTCAAAGCACAGTTGACCGCGTCGATCCAGGCGCCAGACTGACTGATCCGGGCGCCGGATTGATTGATTTGTCCGATGGCCATACAATGATAAATGAGATCTGACGATCATTCAGATGAGTAGTGACAGTTGCCTGACGTCAATTATCCTGTACGTTTTGGAATTATTACGTTGTAAGTGTGAAGAATTTGAGCGAGACGAAGATTTATCGTGTACACCTGTGCATTTTGTAATGTTTGTTAGTTATCGAGCGACTCGTACATACACCATTCGAGTCTCCTCCATTCGTCTCTGTCGTGTACAAAAACTTTTCGACGGGACTGCGCTCTCTTGAGAGTTACGGGGAGTGTTACAGTTTCTATATGGATCCGTATATCAGTTCTAATAGGTAGTATCCATGAACAGGTCACAGGATCTTCCCGTAGAAGGCTTGGCGTGTCGTGTACCACCTATGGTCCTTCTGGATCTATATGGGTCGACGTTCAAGATATAATACGCATACACGCAAGCATCCACACATATGTATATAGTATGGATAGTGATACGTCTATGCGGAAGCAATAAATCAATGCCATGCTTCCGGGAAAGACAGCTTATACCCTTTATTTGGCCTGAAGATCCATTAGCGTCTCGAGCCTATATGATTGATATATAATTTGTTGGTCATAGATCATCGGCCTATGGACCCAACATATAGCCTCCGATTAATCGGCTAAAAAGTAGAAAAGAATTATTTGTATACTGTAAAATGGATCTTTCTATTCATCATAAACTGAGTCTAATCATGATGATTATAATTGTTATACAAAGGGCACGTCCGACGCAGTGGTTAGAGCTGCTCTGCAATACACATGTGGTCGTTGGTTTGATCCCGCATCCCAGGTCAACTAAGCCTTCTATCAATTCGCGGGTCGGCAAATTGGTATGGGACTGCTTTAGGAGGATAGCAGCGCGAGTCATTGAAAAGCCCCAGATTAGCATGCGATCACTTCAAAACGGTGCTTGATAAGATCGAACGTGCAGCTCTCCCAGACTGATCAGTGCCAAGAGCTTGATTTACACAGAGATTATTGGAAAACACAAGGCAACAAATAGTTGATGAAACCGGCCACACACCTCGACTTCGTGTAAGTGCTTCTCAAAGCAAATGGTCCTAACGGCGACGTTTCTTAGGTTCACACTGTTCTAATATTTTCAGGTATCATCAAAGCGAGAGAGGATAGGCTGCAGTTAGTTAGTGGTTAGAAATCCAACAAAGATTGGGGACAAGATGACAGTGACCTTATGGAAGACATCGATCGGAATCAAGTGGAACACGAACTCATGATTCCCATCGAATGCATGTCACAAGGTCATTCGGCGTTCACCGTTATCGGGACTGAACTTTCCGCTTGGTGTTCGATTCCAAATAAAATGCAATCAGTCACGCTAGTCGGTTATTTGCACAATTCATGTAGCATGACAGCGACATCGTTGTATTGTCCAACCGTATACTTTCCCGTGTTTGACAAATAGAGAGATCTCATTTCATTTGAATACAAAGAGCAGAGAGCCGATAATGAAGAGTGAGAACAGAGATTAGGAACAGGGGAAACAAAGGAGAATGGAAGAAGTTGAATTATAATGATATGCAGTTGTACAATGAGGCATCAGAAGAACATTATGTTATGATTCAACGTCGATGAATTGCCTTCGCAATCTTTTTGTGTGGAAATGAAAACGACTACAGTTTTCGACTCGGCGCGAGTGAATAGTAGCGAACAATCCTGTACAGTGAAAATGCTTACACTCGCAGGGTAACCACCTAATTATTGGGTTGCGCAGAAAGTTCTGGAAAATCTTTTAAAGTTTCGTAACACCTTTGTGTCGTTTTTATTGACACTTTTGCATAATTTATCTATTTTATTGATCTCAGCTCCAAAATGACTATTGAACAATATGATATACGGTGTTGATCCTCTATTATTGGGGAAAAGGTCCAGCGATTTTTAATGCTTGAGCCATCATCCTCATGAGATTGCCGAGGGTGAAGGTGCTGGTACGGCGACAAAATCGACTGTGGGCAGATGGTTAAAGCGACTCAAAGAAGGCAGTTTTGAACTCGAAAACATGCCTCGCTCTGGTTGGCCATTTGTTTCTTATGAAACTGACTTGAAAGCCGCATCGGATGCAGAGCCTTCATCGAGCATTTGTGATTTGGCTAAAGATCTTTTCGTTTCGCAGAGAACCGAGTTGCAACATGTTGCACCAAGTTTTCAACAAGTTGCACGTTGCACCAATTCGACTCTGCTCCCAGGAAGTCTCGCCAGAGACTTGAAAAGTCATGGATAATGGAGGTCTATAAAAAAAGGATCGAGCTCTCGACGTTGATCAATCCCTGAGGGATGCGCCATGCATTCGACTTCAACTTTTAACTTCGTTTGAGGTGATTGAATGCATATCTGGCCTTTACAATGACTCGCGCTGACCTCCCGCTAAACCGAATCAGTGTTGTTTATGCTCCCAGACAAGTCTGAGACCTGTCCAGTACCAATTTACCGACCTTGGAGTGATGGATGGCTTGGTGAGCCATGAGCACGAAATCGAACCATTGACCTTGTGGGCGACGCAGAGCACTTCTAATCACTGCGCCACATGTGCTCAGGAGGTCTATTCTTTGAAAAATAATTATTGTTGCTTTTTGTTAATTTATGCATAAAAACGTCAATGCCAGGAATTGTCACCATTATGAGAAGGCTATTCGCAAGGTGGCAAAAGTGATTCCCAATCTGCGAAAGACGGCGAATTATGTGTTGATGTCCTGGCAATGCCTAGAAACAGGTTTCTCAAATCTTTAGGGGAAAATTTCTTGGTAGACGAGTAACACATCACTTAGACGAAAAATGCACTTTAGTCTGCAGAATGTCAAACGAAAACAGACTACTTGAATAAATGAGGTAATTAACATGTTTTAAAAACATATGGGTTTGGAAATGTATAAGATTCGCGACAGAGTAACTCACAGTAAAGGATTTTTGTGCACAATAATCAGTTTCAAATAGTGATCAGGAACCAGTATAGGCGTAATCAACTGGTTTCTTGGGTTTATCGTTCTATTGTTTATGTTGCGATTTACGTGCAGATTATACTTTACTGCAACGCGAATGAAAAGATTCCTGTTGCATTATGAATTTTAGCTGAGATTGGAGGGTGATGTGAAATCTGCATATACGGGAAGAAACGCCGGAACACGCATGCCCTCTATAGAGATCATGCGTACCGAATGTGTCAGAGGATAGGTTTCAAAAACTCGAGGCAGCAATCATAAAAAAAAACAGTACGGATACCGAAAAATTGTATCAGTATAGTCGAACGTACAGCTTGAAATCGATGAGCGTTGTTTTCTTTTCTTCATACGATAACGTGATGTTGAGCCACGTGTGATGTCATATCCAAACATCAATAAGATTTTATAGGGGCTTTCAAGGTATCAGTCATTTCTCTTATTTACGATGCTGCTTGTTAATAAACATCAATTGTTCTTAAAAAAGGCAAGGTCTGGAAGACTCATTTAGTACGTCATATGCACTACGTATGAGTCGTTAGAATTTATTCGAGCACTTGTCTTTGCGTCATCGGACCAAGCTTTTTTTTACAACTCACTCACAGCTTATAATTGGTCATATTATCAAGAGATAACCTCTCCAAACTCAGTGAAACGATTTCATATTATCCTACTATTACACTGTTCTATAAGAATGCGCGTAGCGCAATTGTTATAAATGCAATTGTCTAGTACACGCGGACTGGTTCAGTGCCGAGGTGAAAAACAACTCTACCATGTTGTATTGGTAGGCCACAGCAAGTAATTGCATACGTCAGAGTCCACTCAAAATGCCGCTACGATACTCAATGCAGTTAAAAGCATGACGTCTTTTCAAGGGCTGATCAATACTGAGATTTTATCACTTCTATCCCTCCTTGAAATTTTGTTCGCATAGCAAATTTGTACTGAAAACGGCGACCAATGGCAGACTGCATATATCTGAACGATCACTGTTGTATGAGAGACGCCATTAAAAAGCTATTGAAAGTTAGAAGAAGTTTCCCTACGATCTGTCCGATTTGACAAACATTTCAATGAGTTAGAATTCATTAGTCACTAGTTTGTTACGAATAAAAAGCCGACAATGTATTATTGCTGAAGACTAGATGTCATTAAGCGTCGTGTACTTGCAGCCGAACATAGCATTAATTACCAAATAGGAATTTATCAAAAAGAAAGCATATCCAGAAGTTGACTAAAAAACAGTAGCTGCACTTGCCAATTACTAAGAGCAGAAAAATAAGGATGTTACACCTGCTCCATTCTAAAATGTGAATAAAAAGCGTAAATGCGTAATTTAATGGATTTAAATTTGATGCACCTTACAAGAAGGAAAAACGACTCTCGGCGCTCATAATTTCCTGAAAGATGTGCTATGTACTCGCCTTCATATTGCAACGTTAGAGAAAACTG
This sequence comes from Parelaphostrongylus tenuis, assembly GCA_019055375.1. Taxonomy (NCBI): domain Eukaryota; kingdom Metazoa; phylum Nematoda; class Chromadorea; order Rhabditida; family Metastrongylidae; genus Parelaphostrongylus; species Parelaphostrongylus tenuis. The sequence continues at coordinate 182,573 of JAHQIW010000825.1, read as the reverse complement.
AATTTATATCTGGAGTATACGATGGACTTGCATTGACCTACAGATGCATGAAGTCAAAACCGCTGTCCTCCCAGACCGCTCCGGTTTGAATTGCAGAACCCGGATATACTGACGGCTTGGTGAGTTTAGGGTACGGAACTGAACCAAGGATCACGTGTGTACCGCCTAGGCACCTCTTACTTCGCCGCCTTGGTTTGGTATTCCGTGCACTTCCCTTGCAATAACATTCTAAATGAATGTGGTTGTCTTAACTGTGTGAATCGACCATTAACCAAATTGGCTTTAGTAAGGAATTCGATTAATGAAGAATGTAACTATTTCATATTAGTTTTCGTTGAGACCGTGGAATTCCTCTATCAAACCCTTCACTGATTAAGATTTAGTGTTAGAGTTCAAAATTGAGAGAAGTGGGACTGATAAAGATAGCAGGAACACATAGAAGCATAACCGACCCCGATTCGTCCTTGTGTAAACTGCTACGATTTGATGTCCAACGAGGCAATTCGATTTCATTCAGATCTATAGATTCCGGTGTACCGATTGATACCATTCTGAAAAATGTGTAGAATTCTCGTACAGATATAGATTCACTTATCCATAATTTCTTAGAATGAGAGAACAAAACGCAAGAAAACGTTGTTGAGAAGTAGTGAGGCTGCGATAGCAGCTACTAAGGGAATTAGTATTGTTTCATGACTAGCATAGGAATCAGTTCAGCTTCAGATGCGCTTCTATGAACTCGCAAAACATTGTTAGCTTAGATAGAAAAGCTCATTTGTACTTCGTAAATCATAGACTATATTGAAATCTAATCAGAAATTGCCTAGTCAACTGAACTTATGTATTGTTGGTTACTACTATCCTTTTATCTAGCCGCTCACAACCTTGAATTTGCTTATTGAATAGATCAAAGAGCAGATTCGATGAAGAAGTCAACACTGTAGAGGAAATTCTATTGAATATATTCAACATCTTTGGTCAGACAATAAGTCTTCGATAAGACTTTTCGAGCGTTGGTTCAATAACGCAGAGATGAAGTATAATCTATTGCTAGTTGTTTTCAAATCATCTCAAATCGAATAAAAATAAATTCACAAAACCTTCGAGAACCTGAGAAAATACAGTATCCACGGAAGGAGAACAGAATATGAGAGGTGATAAATTTGACCTAATAATGGACGAAGAACTTGTTACTAGTTACCGACGGACTTAGGAGACTGAATTCTTCCACAATTTTGTGGTTATCCGTGGTGATTGCAATCAATTAGAAGTCATATGTAATTATCAAAAGACTTTTCAAGAAAATTACAAATATATCGGTAGTACCAACTGATATACAAGGAAGAGTACAATGCACAAAATGGCAAGCCATGTCAGATTGAGTGACAACGATTGATTATATTCTCTTATTATCACCAATAATTCAACGTGAAATCATGTATAAGAAGTAGCGATGTGTTGCGTTAGTCTCACAGCCAAAACACATTAAATTAAATTGGTCTTCAAAGGAAAATCGTATTTTAGACAGTGTACAAGCACATATCTCGCAAAGAAGCACCTCCGTGAAGGAACTAATGATGCAACGATGACGATCAAGTACGAATTTAATAGGTCAACCTAGAAAAGAAATCAACGGCAATGAACGCCGTTTTTCCATTGATGAGAAGAGATTAAATTGAAAACTGCGACGAGTCGGAAATAAAATGAGTTAGCGGTGTTCACATCGTCGTCAGGATTTTTATAGCATTGACATAAATCTATCAGATGTATTCATGGGAAAAATTGGACATGTATTGAGAAGAAGAGAAAAACAGATTTTGTAGTGACTACGTTTTCCGCAAACGACGCAAAGGAAATTTGTGCATTCTAGATAGATCCGAAAAAATGCATTGTGGTTCCGCATGGATTATAGTGATTGCATCATTTGCGATACAATACAGGAAGAAGAGAAGAACGTTCGAAGAACTTTTTGGATTCAACAGAGTGCCTTGATAGAAGAGGTCATGTCTTAATTACCTTAAAATGATATCAATTGATGAACTGATTAACAATGGGAAAACTTTCTAAAAGAAGAAGAGGAGTCGTCACAATCCTAGAGCTGACTATCTCCAGAAAAAAAAACGGAAATAGAGATAGGGAGATAGGGCAAAATGATACCGTGATGTTTGTCATACTCCTCTGGGCGGACTCATCAAATCGTTTTATCTCTGACAACATTGCTGACAAATACATCAGACCGGAAAATCCGAGACCATGTAAATTAAAGTAAGGATATTCACTAGCTTTACAAGGACTTTTAGAAAAGTCAGGTAGGCGCAAGGTGGTTCCATCCCCTGATTATTTTGGCGAAATTTAGAAAAGAAAGCTCAGTGCAAGGACAGAAAGGTAACGCTTTGGAAAGTGCTGAAATAGGCAGGAGCAATTGAACGTTTGAAAATATCTGACTATCTAAAAATATATGGTGGTAGTCTTTGGCGATCCTCTTGCACATTATATCTAATGCATAACGAAGGTCAATCAAGATTCTAATCTGCGACATATTAAGCATCTCCCTATCTAGGGCATCATGCGTTTTTTTCACTGCACCGCTCATACTGAAGTTCACTACATCATTTAATGGATAGAAACGACTTCCCAAGCGATGGGTCAATATGACTAAGAACTGTAAACTTTAAATTTTTGGAGCTGTACACTCCGAGAAAACGGCATTCATGGTATGGAACGCGAATAGGAATAGTGATTGGGAAGTACAACAATTAGCAAAAGAATTTGATTTCACCATATCGTGGAAAGACCAAGCCTCCTTTTGCCAAAATTGGAAGGCTTGTGCCATATTTGTTTGAGAAGGATTGCTTCCTTTCATTCAAAAAAGTAATGATAGCTTACGCTGAAGATCTGAGTATTCCCTAACGTAGCATTTTCAAGGATCTTCACTGTGAATCGACTCAACCAACTTTCAACGAAACTCACGAAAAAGATTGAAAGTTCGAAAGGAGGATTTGAACCTATACGAAAAATTCAAAGCTCTTTGGGATGGAAAGAAACGGATGAAAGAATTCAGAGGTTGGTAGAATGTGCAATGTCGAATCATGGACTTTACAAAGTTCTGCTGCACCTTACATCGACTATTATCAAATCCTTTTCATACTTTACAACTTGAAAAAACACGATCGCTCTTCATAGCTGCATTCAAAAGAGAAGAAAATAATGAACGTGCGGAAGCTGAAAAATCACACAACGTGAATCTACGCAAACGTCAGCCACACAATAATCTATATTAATCAGTCAGTGGTTATGAATCTCTCCGACAATAATTCACTAAAAGTGCAGCTGCACAGATGGTAATATGAAGCACTGACTGGCACCAATTCATATCATTCTCTGAGCACACAATCGCTGTATCCTAGCGGAAACTAGGTGAATATTGTGATATCGAAGAAAGAAAAAACTATTCTGGAAAACAACGCTCAAAATAATGAGATTTGTTGATAATAGCAAAACCGATGCTTGGTATTTTTGAAGTCTCAAGAGCCTCGTAGCTATCCTGGTTGATCTCTGGTAAACAAGATCAACGCATCGAGGCACCAAAGTAGAAAAATGGCTGATTGAGGTGTTTGATATCAGAGACACATCAATCGCCACATCTCTATTAATTTTTAATAACTACAGAACGATTATCGTTATTTTTAAAATTGTTTATAGTATATTATATGCATATGCACATAAATAAGTACATAAAAATAAGAACATGTATGTGTATATATGTGCATATATATGCATATATATATATATATATATATATACTTACATATACTTGGTAAATATGGAACATTTATAATTTACTAAATGATTATTGTATTTAAATATACATCATGTATCATGTATATATATATATATTATATATATATATATATATATATATGTATATATACATATCACTATAAAAGCAATTCTTCACCTTTCTCTCTTGGCTTTCATAGGTTCGCTTCGGCCTTCGATTACTTTTTTACTATGACTCTTTTCCTCATGGGACGCAGATGTTCCTTTTTCAAATGCCAAGACTGAATCCTGAACCGATCTTTTAGGAGGAATAGATGACGGCTTCGAAGGGTGTTGACTTCTGGTTGTCAGGACTGCGTTACCAGCACCACTCTCCTTGTCACGTTGCTTTCTGTATCGATGAGATTCGTTGTCAGCAGAATTTGTAGGCTTATTATCGTCTTGATTATGCCTAAAGTCATCATTATTACTTCATGGCTTTGACGTAATGTGTATCAATGGCTGTGATATGATTGCTTCCATAGGGTGTTGTGTAAAAACATTTAGTTCATTTAGAAAATCAAAAACAAGCACGATGTATTCTTTTCAAGAGATATGAGGAGAGATGTATCCAGCTGTCTTGAAGTACGTGTATCCGTAAAGTGACTAATAAAGTAATGTTCGGGATGTACCAAATTTTTTGATGACCAGAAAATTTGGTGGAAGGCATGAACTTTTTGGAGATAATGAACTGAACTGTGCAATAAGTAATGACTAACTCGAATTTTTTCGCCATTTCGCGTACGAATCCTTTTCGATATGTAGATGTGGGCGTTCTGGGACGCTTGTCTACTTCAGTAAACTGATTCTGAAGTGGAATGAGCTTTAGCTCCACTACTGGTTTCAGTTTTTCTAATTTCTCAGTCGAAATCTTTCGTTCTGTTTTCTTCACAGAATCAGGTGGAGTGTCCGTGACTCGTCTTTTCTTCGGCTCTATTCCGTAGTAATTGCGCTCCTGGTCGTTTACAACTGAAAATCAGTACTAAATGATGCATTATACAAAAAAACAGTTCTCTGTCTCAACTAAGATATTCTGAACGGCTTCAAAGGAGCATACCACTGGAGCGCAATATCTATGTGCGCCGAAATCAAATGATTTTTCGCGTGGCACTCGAAAACAGTGAGCTCACTGAATTTTCAAGGCATTCGTTTTACTGTTAATTCTCCTACAAGAAAGGAAGGAAAATCACAGGCTAGGAGATTATGGCTTCCAAAGAGCGAAATCTAAAGGACTGTTGAGTCATGTGCGGATACTATAGTGTGTGTGCGGTACGGAATGTGTTAAAGGAAATGATCGTTCTTGTAGACTATGCGAAGCTTTAAATTCCATACAAGCAAATCTTAAAGACTTCTCATAACAGAGAAATCAAGAGGTTCGTGGTTTTTTCTCTCAAACAACCTTACGGGAGTCACAGTAACATTAACAACTTATCCTATTTCCCGTTGAGGAAATTATTGAAGTTTCTCACTAGATACAGCTATTATAAGAGGGGCAGCTAATATCTTTTAGCTTTAGTAGTCAGTGCTCTACTTGTACTCGACTTAGTGGCAGCAGGCTGTCATAATAGGTGATACCTCAATGAATGGGGGTCATTCGTAGCAGAAAAAGCTTACTGGACAGTTTATCGGCTCTCTGTTTTTCCTCCTCAGACCCGCGTCCTCCATTCGACATTTCGTAACTGCCATCTGAAGAGTGCACATAAAGCAGAAATGGAAAGCAAAAAAGAAGACCACCCCAGTGCCAAGCTTATAACTCTTGATTACTTTCGGTGTGTGGTTTGCAGAGCAGTATAAAACAATCACGACAGCGAGTTTTGTTGTGATTTGGGTGATGGAAGAAATTCAGTTCACAGTAACTGAGTATTTGTAACACATGAAGGCGGGTGTGAATCGAATACAGTGCATTTGGTGTGGAAATAGTTGCTACTTTCAACATTAAACCAGTACATTTGAGCTCATCTTATACCTTAACGGTTAAGATTAGAATCAAGAATGTGTGCAAATTTCTCTTTTCAAGAATGAAATTATCCTATCCTACCTAGATAGTGTGCTGCTTCTCTGCTGCCTATGAAATGCATTTCAGTTTTTTTTTTCTGAGCCAAGATTCATGTTTTGTAATTGTAAGGGACTGAACAAGTAGGGCCTCATACAGCAGGACACGACGATGTTTCCTAATGTGCCGCTGTTGTCTATGGCTATAACGCTTGCGTTAAAAATTTCGATCATTTTCTTATTCAACTCCAGACGAATGATTGAATTTTACTTAATTTATTTCACTCTACATTAACGCTTATATCATATACTGTGCGGATTTCAATAATTTACCCCACTTCGTTTCCTCACATTCATCGTTCCAGCAATGTTTAAACATTTCACGGATTATCGCTGCTACTTGATGATTTTGTCTCTCGTAAATGTGTACAGTGATGGTCAAGTAGACTGTCCTTACAATCTTGAAGATACCTTCCAATCGACTATTTTGAGACCGCTTACAATTTGATATAGTCTGGTAGGATGTAGCCTTCAAGAGGTCTGGTACATGACATTTCGAATGGTAGACGTACGTTTCGGCTGGCTCGGCAAGCCTTATTAGCACCACATTTTTTTGGTTCAATAATCTTGTACATAGTTATGCAAGAGTCTTCACGAGTTGTGTAGATGAGAGAAAGAGAGAAGGAGAGAGAGAGAGTGAGAGAGAGCAAGAATGAGGGAGAGAGAAAGAGATCTGGAAGACTGGGTCGAGCCACTTTCTTGTTTCCTGAGGCTGCATCATTAAGCCCTCAACCTCGCCCACGCCAAAAACCCTTCATTGGAGAAACAGCATGTGGAAAGTGTTTGTAGCAAGTTTCTTTCAAAATTCCATGCGTTACGAGCCCTTATATTACTTGGTGATCGAGAACTTTTCGTCAGTACTTAAAAAACTAGCTTGAAGCAGTATATCTTCACAAAGTTCGGAGCATAAGTGCATATAAGGAAAATAAATCTAATCAACGACTATTCCTCAATTAAGCCCTTCTTTGTAAAACTTCACCTTAATAGACTTTCTAATTTTTTTGAACGCAGACGGTTCATCGGACATTGCAATTTAATTCACTTTTAGTCATACAAACAAAATTATTACGACGAAATGCACTTACTCTTGGGGACTATTCGAACCGATGACGGAGAATCGCGGTGTCGTTCGCTTCCGGGTTCGTCCCTCTGCAACAAATTCGTTCTTCTTCAAATAGTTGGGAACGATGTAGGACAGTTTTAAATGGTCTTTAGCTACCAGTAAGTTTACCACTGAAATTTCGTCGTTAGACCACTGGTTAGTCCGACTCATTCGTCTTATGGCGACTGTCGTCAATACGGTTTCTTTGTCAACATGTCCATGTGGCAAGTCATCTTCCTCATCGTTTTCGTAATTCTTCCAGTCATAACCTGCAAACTAGACCTTCGATTCTATACAGGCAGGCTATCTTCTTCATAACTTTTCATTTCATTGCATGGAGGAAAATGTTCCGTGTAACGTTTATAGCAAGAAATTTGCTCTAAGTGATATATTTATGTGTGTACCAAAGAATAAACTTGGTGAAGTTGCTTACTATAACTTTCCTTGCGACATTTCACTCTCGTATGAAGGACTATAGATGGAAAAACTCAGCATCCTTTCAGATTTCGGAAGTGAAAGAGCAAAATCGGGGAAAGATTTTGGCAAAACAGAACCATTACCACAGAAATAAGTGCTGCTGAAATCGTTAGTTTCTAGATGTCCTCACAAAATAGTCACTAGAAATTTTTCCTTCAGGGTAGTTGTCTGAAATGGTTTTCTTTGAAAAATTGTGTGAAGGAGCCACTAGATATCTTTTGGCTTTTACAATTCTGTTCTATGTTGGCTGCAAATGTTCCTTCAGAGAGGAAACACAGGAGAAAATACTTATGATACTGCAAGAGGTATATTAAGTTTTTACGTAACTCTTTGAAAAGCATGAAATGCTCTGCTCTGGAGCAGAGAGACCTTTGATAAGGTGAACCTATTTCCTTTATTCCCTGTATATTTGAAACAACAATGTTGCAATGAACACGACATGTCTGATAGCAGGCTGCTTTGATACAAAATCGTGTCACTCATTTTCCAAAATACCATGTTAACAGAAGCTTGATAATAAACGAAAGAGGAGATTATTCAATTAGAAGAATAAGCAAATAATAGTAAGCTAAGCTATCACCTCGTTCATCGACTTGTTTATTCACTTTTCCAGTATTTTCGCTTACTCCATCCACTGATTTTGCTTTAACCTTCTCATAAATGTGATACGGTGTCTCGTCATCTGGAAAAGCTTTTCTAGAACACTTAGAATATCAACGACCTGTTGACATCCTTTTCAAGCGTATGACCACATTCTTTCATTAAGAATAATGGAGGAAAAAAGAAGAGACGCTCATGTCTTTTCTTATCGATATTCATTGGCACATAAAAGCCAACATGCATTAGTCACATAACAGTGGAATCGAAAACAACAGCCTATTCCAGCTTCAATTCTACAACTTCGAGCCCATATCAACCTTTTCTAACTTGGATTAAGAAGTGTTGGATTTTGCAGACATTTTCCTATGGGTGCTAGATTGTCATGTTCTACCGAAATGAAATTATGATATTGTATAGTTTTAAAAGATTTCATAGTATTTTTTCTAAGATAAGTTTGATATTTCATAAAAAAATTGCAAAAAATGAACAGAAGAAAGTTCATAAGAAGTAACTTGTTAGTGTTGCCTAATGGCATGGTGGTTAGAGGACCTCTTACGATACACACGTGATCGTGGTTTGCTTCCGAACCTATGGCCCACCAAGTCTTTCATCTATGCGAGGTCGGAGAATTGGGATCGGATTTGTCTGAGCGTGACGTGATACGTCGGTAGGCCACCACAAGTCATTGCAATGGAAACATAATTTTTGAAGACGCTCGATAAAGTCCAGTGCATCACGTATCGCCCAGGTATCAACGTCATAGGAAAAACTCCAATCTACAAATCCGTGAAGTTCCCAACAGCTGCATTATTCTGATATATTGACTTATGTGGGAAAACACCTTTGAACGGTTATGTGCTAGAAATGTTCCGCGAGAAACTCAATGAACCAAATTGACAAAGTTCGTGACACGGCACCTTTCGATTGAGTTATCGGTGTTTGGTCACGTTTCGTAATTACCATATTCCTTTCAGTGTGGTTCTTCTCAACGTTGGAATTCACATCGGTGACGATCGTATCATATTCTGAGCGATCTGAACGATTAGAAAAACCGAAAAGTTAAGATGGTTGTAACATATATTAGATATATTCGACACACCATAAATCACAGAAACAATACTCAAAAAATTTGATAGAAGATAGTCTTTGATTAGGCTGCTATCAAGACCTCCAACAACTTCTGGTTAATTTTATCAGCCTTTAAATCTCTTCATGTATGCCTATGTATGCTAGCAGATCCAGATCACTAGAATGTAGACCGGAGAGGTGTTCGGTTTGTCAAAGCGGGCTTGGTTTAAGATAAAGAGTTTGGTGTTGATCAACCTCCCAAGAGTGTACCATGGCTTCTGCTCCACTAAGCTTTCTAGAGGGGACTGGACTCAGATGTGACCCATACGATGGCTTGCGATCATTCACTATCTCTATCTCAAGGCAGATCTTCGCGTTCTTTTGGAGATATCTAATGCAACTGTTCAACAACACCGAAGAGAAAGGTTTTTGTGACCTGTACGAAGTGATAGATGGGAATTATACCTGCGTACTGCGGGGCAGTTGTAGCTACTGTGCTACTCTTGCTCTTACCTTGTGCTTGCATTGGTGATCTTTCAGACGCTAACTTCCCACTGATGAACCTTTGATATTTTTTTTGTGGGCTGGCTGTGAACTAATAACTTAGCAATTACATGGTTTATAAAAATTTTAGCGCATAAGTTAAAAAAACCATTGAAAAAGTGGTATGTGCAGTTTGTCTATGCAGCTAATCATAAAGATATTGTTAGAGCAGAGAAATATTAGTGCGAATTTTTTAAATGGTTAATCATACATCTGTATGACGAGTACCTGCTTTATTTAATTGTTACGAGCATAGCAGTTTCTTTAATTAAGGATGGACTCGAAACTTTGAACATTTTCACAACATGAGATTCTTTTGGCTTGCATTGGGTGGAAATAAGAACAGCATGAAATTAACCTGCAGTGAATTCTTCAATTTCTTCATAAATACTCTCCTCGTCTTCGCATCGTTGATGAACTTTTGAGAGATCTGTTTCTGCATAGTGAAGTTTCTCCACATTTGATCTGAAAGCGTTTTCATCAAGTTAACAAATCGATGATCACCGCAGTATATTTGTAATACAATATAGTGCAAGGAATCTCCTTGATAAAGCGACTTTAAAGTTACGAAAGATACCGCCATAGAGAAAAGTGGTCTATTTATTACAGTTTGCTATGAAAATAATACATTTTCTTTATTTCCAACATAGCGATCTTATCATTGGTAATGTCAAGATGTAAGCAAATACTGGGATATCGCTAGGAATTGAAATGAAGGTTGCTTTATTGAGTCAGGAAAAAGTGACAAGTGACCCGAGTTTATGGCCATCACGTGAAGCAGAAGCAGAAGTTGTTTGGACAAGAAACTCTTCAAACAATTCACCAAACAACACTTTTTTTGTTGGGATGATTGGGATGATTTTCTCATTTGATAAAAACATTCAGAATCATCACGAAGTAGGTGAAGCAATCTAGATTCTGAAGGTTCTAAAACGCCAACCGCTTCACTGATATAGATTCGAAGATACTTTTATATCGTTGACGGAAATATACACGTTTAAAAGGTGTTCAATTTACGCAGATATCCGTTCACAGCTATTTTCTTTCCAATAAATAATGCGTTGCATGCACAATTGGAGCCCATTTTGTTTGGCTCGGCATCGCGAAGCGCTCGTTATTCTTTTGAAAAACCGTAATAAAAGGCATCGTACTAGAGATGTGTGATGCCTTTCGTTTTCCTCGAACGTGCTAAAGCTATTGAGCGATTCCAGTGAGCGTGAGGGACGAATTGAGATTTCCAAGTCCGTTAAAGTCGGTCGGTGTTCAAAATAAAAGGTGATAGAGATGGGCGCATGGAAGAGGAACGTACATGCATGAGTCATCTTAATCTACCCTGCCATTTTGTTATAGTTGAGGAATCCTCGTTAGTACCTGCCACCAAGTAATTCATCGTAGATTGGCGGTGTAACAGCGAGAGGACGTTGAGTGGGCTCGGATAAGACGATGACGGCATGAGCTCGATGTACCTGACATAAACTATAATGTTGAAGAAGGCAGAAAAAAATTTTGGAGGAAGAATTTATGCCTGAAATTTAGAAATGAACTTATAGAGAGTAGATGAAAAAAGCGGACCACCAATTCAATGAATGCAAAGAGCGAGCATTCTCTCAAATGTCATCTTAAAGGAAAGACTGTTTATAGTGGCCAGCAGGAAATTTATACAGACTTGAATCGGCTCCACAACGCGATGGATGAAACGTCTTCTCGACAAGAGTGAAGCGGAAGGAGAAAATGGAAAACAAAAAGGAGAGGAAGAAGAATCTGACAAGGCTGAGGACAAAGCTTGATCGATTGTGCGCTATATTGACTAACGTTATATTGGCTGCAATAAAAATTTGGCAAACTACGGCGAATATAGAGATGCTGCAAAACGTTGTGAGAGAAGCCACACTGCATGGAATTCAGAGTAAGGAGTATTTCTATTTGAAATATTCTAATTTATAAGATATGGAAATTTTGAAGTGTGGAAAACTGGTACTCAGAACATTCGAATGAGGACTGTGTTAGTCCGAATATACTAGCTAGAACAAGATGTTTCTTTGAAGAGCACTCTAATAATAGGTCATATGACTCATATTTAGAGCGCATGTGACTCAATGGTTAGAGGTTCTCTGCTTCGCATACAAGGTCACTGGTTTGATCTCGCGCTCATGGCTCACCAAGCCATCCATCCCTCTGGGGTAGGTAGGTTGGTACCAGACTGGTCGCAGACTTGTCTGGAAAGGTAAGCAACAATGACTCGATAAAGCAGGAGGCCACGGCGAATCGTTGCAAAGGCCAGATATGCATTCAATCACCTCAAACGAAGTTAAAAATTAAAGACGAATGCATGGCGCATCCTTCAGGAATTGATCAACACCGAGAGCTACATCCTTCATCCCTTTATGACTCATATTTAGTGGCTCCGGTGCTCTTGAGAAAAATACATATAGTTCAGATTTAAAACAGAGTCCGATCTCTAATCCTTTCACTTACGGGTGTAGTTAGCGGTACTTGCGTTGTGGTAATTGTGGTCCTCTGAGACCACACAAGTCCTTATAAGCCGATTTTTGTTTTGTAAGCCGAGGAATAAATGGAGATTGCAAGGAAATAATTTACCGACTTGCTAGTGGTTACTGAATACTCAGTAAATAGTATTTTCAATACAGATTTTGAGGCTGGCGATGCTCTGACTAGTTGGTCGTCAAAGGGCTAATGAAATAATTTTTAATGTCAAGGTATGGAAAGCATGAATAAACGAAAAGCAGTCAGTTTATGAAAAAGTCCACTGAGTTTCCACTCCAGCGACGACAACACGCTAGTGGATGAGAGCAGAGTTCGCCTATTTGCGTGATATGGTCCTCATCAGGACTGTCATGGATAAAAAAAATCTTTCTCTTCGTAGAAGAATAACCCTATATGAGGTAAAATTTTTTTCACCAATTTTGTGTTCATGACTTTTTGTCCGACCACATATCAAGTAGATCTTTAATGTGAAATATTCGCTCTGTGTACAGTCAGATGTTGCCTACTTTGTTCAAATAAACATTCTTGGATTTTGAAAACAAAGTAATAATAAACGATGTAGGGAGTCACTGTAGTCTTTGAAGCTGAGAGAAATCTGTACTGAGTTTCAGGCAGAGCGTTTATAATATTATTAGACATCCTTTTATCTTTCAAGCTTGTAACAGACAGCATGGCTGGTTATCGCAGAGAAATCAGTATTTATCAAGAAATAGTAGAAAACTAAAGATAAGGCGCACTGATTGAACTAATTCCATTTGAGAATCGTTTGATTACTCGATTGGTGAATAGAAAAACATTTGAAAGGGCTCAAGAGTTCTGAACAAATGGCTTAGGAGTGTGACTACCGCATGTAGGCATCAAAATCTATGCCTACTGCCGTCAAATAAACAAAAGAAAGTTGGACGATTCGTCACTTATAGCTTATCATCCATCTATCCCGCAATTTAGATTCACTGGCTTCACTAGAGAAATGGTCGTCTATCAGCGCGATGCAGAAAACTACTCGTGGTTTAGACGTTCATGCTTACTACCTCTAGTTTTAGAGTCCTAAGCTAGTAGGCCAATAACTAAATACAAGCTACGTCCGCTAGTAATCGTTATTGATTTGAAAGCACATTCGACAACAGCAGGAAAAGAGGACTCTGTGAATGTCTAATGAACGTAATCAAACCAAAATCTAACGGACTTCAGAAGTAAACATTATCTATTGGAAGTAATCAGCTCTATTTGTCAAAATCAGTGTTGCGGAAAATGAGGAAACGTTCCACAAACTTCTTATGGAAATAGAAGTCATGGATAGAAGAAGACATTCTGATGCATTGAATGGAACGTCGATGACTTATTAACGTTTTGCAGAATAATTTGTTTAGTTGAAAGGAAAGCAGAAGTGTGTGGAGTAGCAACTTGAACGGCCGCGAAAGAAACTATCGATAGCTCTCCTATAGAATAACTCTAAAGCTGGATATTGAAGACCTAAAATTTAATAAAAGTTTGCTCAATTCATATTTAAGTAGTGCTGAGGAATACAAATGAAAATGTGGTGGACAAAAGTGGATGCCTATAGCTGATCTTGTATTATTAGTTAAGGTCCAGATCGTCCTCAGCCAGTCAGAGCCTCGTGCAACACAGTGTAACCAAATTTCACTGCATGGATGTTAAGGTAAAATTTGACAAAGAAAAGTTGGGATGAAGTCCAGTGAATGGTCTTTAGATGTAAGAAAAAAAAGAAAGACTCTGCTTCTGTTTTGATTTTAGACATAGACTTGAAAAGTCAATAGAACGCGCGTTTGATTTGGTGATGGAGATTAGGAAAATGAGATGAGCCTGATGCGAAATAACATCTGGGCTTGTTCAATTTCAACTGCTATTCATGAAAACTTCATGAGGCGCTTTGAAAGCTTTTAGAACCAGCGGCAAAAAGTAAACGAAATTATGGCAGCTTTTGAGTGACGAAGATGACATGCATAAGGCAAAAACGAATCAACTGTTGACGTAGACGTAAGACTGGAGGAGAATCAAGCTCTTTGTCATTAGTAAAATCATTTAGGTACCTAAACTTAGGAATATTTTGCTAGTTGATAAGTATTCCTTACTCCAGTAACAACCACAGGATCATAGACATGTTCAGGATCCGCTGCAACGTCATCATAGATAATTTCATGTTGGGAATTGATCTAAAAGTCAAATCAAACTCTCAAGAACTTTTAAACTTGAGTCAAGTGTATAGCAAGCAACCAATATAACAAAACAGTCGTTCCTCAGAATTCACTGTCGATTAATCCCAACATTGAACAGGTAGTTCTGTATTTTTCTTGTTAAACACAAGGCTGCTAAAATTACAGTCTATTCAGTACAATACAGTAAATAGTAATTGCCCACATTTCGGTACTTTAGCAATCTTTCAGGACTGGAAGAGTCAAATGACATAAAATCTATCCAACCAAACATTTACCAGAATAGACGGAATTTTGATGAAACTTTCAAAAATCTAGGATATTTTCGTCTGCTTGGATCGTGAAAATGTTTGGCTGAGTGGATTGCACAACAATTTGTTTTTTTCGCGCTCTGACAGATGCGAAATCACCGAAAGGTCAGTCAATACTTATTGTCTGTATTGTACTGAATATATTATATTGTTAAAACCTTGTGCTCAACAAGAAAATACAGAATTGTGAAGTTAGCTTCAACCATTTGGCGACCGATGGTATAGATCGGTGATTATGATCTTTTGAAACGATTTTGCATCTCTTAATGCTTTTTTGATTTTGCACTATTGCTCTCTTGTAAACCGAAAATTAGAGCTTCAACCTTCAGAGGTAATTCCATCGTGTCTTCTTGATTACTGTTTACCGAATAAGTACTTATCTCTACGCAATGACCGGTCCAGCTCCGGCTGGTTGATCGTCATAGGGTTACAGTATGAGGATGAAACACACCTGGGGCATGCTGGAGTCCTCCACCTTGATTTGCTCTTGTTGTAGGAGAACTGGCTTAACATAGTTGTATGAGTGTTCTTGGTCCTCTTCTACAGCAACGGATTGGCTTAAGAAATTGATCTGAATAAGAGATGCTAATCAAAAAAGGAGGTGCACTAGTCTTTTAAGTAATTGCGCAGATTGTGTTTGACGCTGAGCCTTCAAAGCTTTCTTTTCACACTGACGATATTTCTCGATCACCACATGAGAAGTACCCGAGATGTAAGAATTACAGAAATTCGTAAAAGAAACTCTTCTCCATCGCATTAGGAGAGTAGAAAGAGCTTGAATTATTTTGAACTTAATTTGAATATTTTCCATTTCAAGCTTTTTAAAGTTAAGAGAAAAGTTCAAATTATGCTATCAGAGTGCATCAAATTTTAAGCGAGGTCTTAAAAACAGTTGAATATAAAGGTACTTTTCAATTTACAAGTCCCGAGCAATCGACTATTAATCACTGCAATATAAGCTTTTATCAGTTAACATATAGTGATTTGCTACCACTGCAGTGCAGGGTGGTTTTTCACTTCACAAGCAATATAACTAACTCGGCGTTGATTCCTCTATATGTAGGGGTATATCCCCTTACAGCTGAACGGAAAGGCACCGTGGTACTGATGAGGCCAGAAGACCGTAACGTACGTTTAACAGTAAAAGTGCCATAGCAGACCACATGAAATGCTCAAAGATTGCTCTCAGGGTGTATTAAAATTTGAGCGTGGCCTTGAAAAACAATAAATGTTTTGAGTTTCTTTTTTGGTATGCAAGCTCAACAACTGAAGAGAGACGTGGTTTATTAGAAAACATGGAAACAATGAAAAATTATTTCATTGTTTCCATGCATTTCAGTTGTCTCTCTTTTGGCTTGATAAAGCTGAATTTTTTCAGCATCCGTCCTAAACAGGGATGCTGCGGAACTCGGGTTTTGTTCAGATCAGGATAACGAGAAGAGTGCACAAAATTTCACGTTTGTCCTAATTATGACAAATAGGTAAACTGCGTTTTTTATTAAGTATAAGCGTTTTGCAAAAGGCGCTTGTAGCGTATGGAATAAAGATGCCGTGCAATACACAAGGTTGTCGGTTTAACCTCACTCCGTACTGGTAGCCTCCTTCACTCCAAGGATGACAAGCTGCTGCTAAATTCTTCTGAGAGGACATCAGTCTAACGTGGTACATCTGCACGCCACGCAAGTTATTTTATAGAGCAGATAAGCAGATCCTGTTTTGAAGACTCCGAATAAAGTCGAATGCACAAGCATCCCTAAAGGGTTAATAAGTTTTTCTAGCATTTTTCTACCACTTCATGCTTATGTTTATCTCAAAGTCAAGTATTGGGTCACCTTGCTCGAATCTTGCGGGTGTAAATGAGAGTACGGTTGAGATTGCGCGATTTTTGATTATAGCTCTAGGTTCACAAAAAGATTTACTTCGTCTGGCACAAGTGTCGCTTCGGAGTTGAATGAGTCATTAGTGCGGATCGTTTCGCTATCGGAGATCTCACAACTGCTGTCCTCAGTTTTGCTTCGCAAGGAGGTTTCCGATCTCTTCAAGACGTCACTATCGTTTGGAGTCCCTGAATATTCATTGTGAATCGCTCGATGAATTGTTCAGAAAAGTTTCTCGATGAACAGTTGTTTGGATTGGCCTGTACCTATTCTTTCCTTTCGCAAAGCATTTTCCTTGGTTTGCTCATTGTACTCCAAATGTGATTTTTTCTGGAATACATTTAAAATTGGCCATAAAGTGTTATACATGACAATAGGGAATGTTTTTGTTTCTCATTAATAAAAACTTTATTCTTAGACTTTTTTGATGTAGAGAATCGACCACTGCATAGCTTTTATTCATGGTCACTATAAAATTGGAACGTAAAAAAGCACAACTATTGAAAATTACCTCAATTTTATGTATTTCATTGGTAAATGTTTCGCTAGTCAAACTGTGCCGGTCGATATCCGAATTCACTCTGGTAGAAGATCCTATCTCAGTAATTCTGTTGCTGTTGTCAACAAAGAGATAGTCAGCTGTGGAATAAGTTGAAGAAGTCGTGCTTTTTATGCCTTCTTGTGATCGAATTCGTGGAGCTGTTTGTTGTAGGTTCTCCTCACGTATCAACGTTGATGCAGCTTTATACAAGGTATCGTCGAGTTCACGTAGCACATCTCGATTTTGTTTGCTCACTGATGATGAGTTAAAACGACTACTATCATGGTAGATCAAATGATCAGGAGAGGATCTTGAAATTTCATAAATCTGATCATAAGGCAAAGCATTTTCGTTGGAACCACTGGTGGAAGAGATTGTGGGGTAGTCGAAGCTTTGCTGATAAGAAAGAACTCTGCTTTGACTGTGCCTCCAATCCTCAGAAGTACGGTTATCGAATCTATCATGATCCCTAGAAGCTGAAGAGGAAAGCTGACGTGATAAGATTATATCTTCCGTAGATTTTGAATATCCAGAATCTAGCTGTGGCAATAATTTCAAATCAGTCTGATTGGGATCATTGGTCAGCATGTTATTCGTCACACTTTCTCTACGTACTGCTTCTCTAGTCGAGTTCAACTCGCCGTGAGAATGAACACTGTTTAACGATGGTGAATGATGTAAATGCCGCTGCCATTCGGACAGGTCATGAGCTGATCTGCTTAATGACGAGTTGAAAAATTTCTGACTGTAACCCTCTAGATAATCGCAGAGGAAATGGTATGGCGATTGATATGGTGACTGATAAAGGAGGCTAATGTGTGGTTCACGACCGAAAAAGCGGTCAACTTCGACTGCAGCTTGAAACGACAAATCTCGAATTCCGTCGAAACCGTAGAGGTGCTCTCCCATTCGGCATATCGCACCTTTGTGTAAAGCTCCGTTTGAAATCTAGAAAAGACTGGTGCAATTATTCTATATAGCCAATGCACAAGTTAAGTATAATGCAGCATTATCTGCATTTGGTTCTTTTCCAATCTCCGGTGACAAATGGAGAGACGATCCCTTTAGCGGTTTTATAATATTAGCCGTTTCTCGAGAAGATCCTTTAACAACGCTGTAGCTTACAAACTAAAATTATGTTTTTCACATCGATGTGCGCCTTCATTTTTATGCTATTTAATTTGCTGGAAGCACAAAAAGCAAATGAACGTGTAAAGAAAATCTTGTGGCATTTGAACCAATCGCTTTATCTGAAGTTACTTCGAAGAAAAATTCCCCAATTAAATAACAAGTTGCACCCCATATGTCTAGCGCGTTAGGCCATCGATCGATCGCCCCACTCTCAAACCCTAGATTAGCCGGTAGACAAGCGCTTCGATATTAGAGACTCGATCTTATTTTCCTTATCACAGTGTAAAGAAACGGTCTTTCCAGAAAATAGGTACAACGTTGAAATCACTGAAACTTGCACTATAGAATGGTTAGTAATAGTCTAAGGAAAAAATGCTGACCGGCGAGGTGTACACAAACCTTTTCTTTTTCAGACGGTGCTATCAAAAGCCAGCACATATTGAGTTTTTTGAGACTTGTGCTAATGAAAAAAAAGCTAGCACCATAAGAGAAAGTTCTGTCCAGCGAGATATAAGCGAGATAAGAGAAAAAAGGGATTCTGTGAAATACAATTTCATTTTGATTTTTACAGCGCTATAATAGGATGTTTTGAACAACCAGCCACTTAGCGCTATTGCCAGGAAATCAAGCTTTTGAGTGATCACTGACACTCGTGCACAAAATTCATGACCAGCAAATAAGGTCGAATATTCATTTATTCCCGAAGAACGGATAAGAACACTGCATCAAAATTTTAACTATTGTTCAACTAGACTGCCCAGTTTTATAAAGAAACATTCTGGTATTAAATCACAGAGAGTTCCATTAGCAACAATTTGGTGGCTTAATTCAACAACGGCTTACTGGATATATATGGTCACGTGTACTTTTTGAAATAGCTGATTTCCTAACAAATTTCGATTTCTAGCCTAATTTTAAGACTATAACAAAGTAAGTTAAGTCTGATCAGACCTAAGGAAGACTCACCAGCATACGAGTATCCTCCTTATGTTCCCAATTCCTTTTTGTATGTGGAAGCTTCCTGTTGAGATTTTCGCATTCCTCTAAATCCTTGGTAATCAAATCCAGTAGAGTGCTCTCATCCACAGTTTCAATGTACTCGATTTTGGTGACTGCGCCGCTAAGAAAAACGAAAGGTAGTGAGGATATATTAACTATTAAAGGTTTAAAAATCAGTTACATCTGACATCTTCGATTACGACTTACTCAGTGTTATCTACCATTTTGATCTTAGGTTTACTGCGCTCTTGCGTCTCCAGAGATGACACTGCTAGCTTCTTAACATCAATATGATAAAAATTAATAATATACATCTATGTGATAAAAATCAATAATATGGTACTAGTAAAGTGAATTTATCAATAGCTATTGCAGAGATGAATATAGCAAACCGATCTATGATAGCACTGCTCCATAAATATTCTTGTCAGTATCTTGCTTCTGGGTACATCAGTGACCCCGAACTGAAATATTTACATGATCAATTCCGAACCTAACATGTGGTTTGTTATGAACTTCTTTTCTATTTACCAAATAGGGTGATTTGAGCGTTATCGATCGAGACAGTGACGGAACTATTGCAGTAGAACAAAGGGTGAATGTTGCAACAAAGCAACATATTGTTCAGAACGGGTAGACGTTGTGTTTTTCTTCCAAATTCAAGAAACCCTGCCAACTGTCAACTCCATGGAACTCTTTGGTCAAGATAGAGGAAGATTGTGGAGCAAACGAAGGATAGAAAATAAAGCTTTTAGCAATCCTAAGATGTGCTACTGCTTTGACTTTACTAAGCATCGTTGACCCTCTAAGGACGGGATCCATGAAGTGAGATGCACTTGTACTTTCTTGGCCTTTCTATCAAACAGAGCTTCTTCACTAAACCTTTGGTAGTCATTCAATGGCTTCGCGATTCACGCTACACTTCGTTTCCATAGTACTACGAAAAATCCAAAAAAATTTTTTTGAGCGGAGAAAAAAACCTTGATCTAATAGCGGAAGTGGCTTGTTGAAATTTCAACGTCCGTCCCCAAAGAGTTGTCGCTGCTTGAATGCTCAAATGGCTCATACAATGAATGTTGTTATCTAGAGACATGAAATATGCGCTGCCGTTGTCTCAGAGAAGTTTGGACGCAATTTAGTGAGCTCGCATGAGTGGAAACTTGGTGAGCCCGTTTGAGTGCAAACTTGGTGTGCCCTTGACGCGCGATCAAAGCAACGACCATCTTTGAATTCCAGGCAACCTTTAACCACTGCATACACTCTTAAATGTAAAAAATACTATTCGAGAAACAGTTGAGGAAATGCGTCAAGCTCTGCTGTTCTATTCAATGTTCATATCTCGGTATATTGAGGCTGAACTAGAGGATTCTGAAATCTGGAGTCACTACTATGGATCATTACACGTCTAAAGCAACATAGTTCTGTTGATGTCTCAATACGATGGGTTTTAGAAATACATAGACATTCATCTTTGTGTTAAGTATGGAATTCTCTTATGAAAATGTTTAGCAGAAGAAATGATTTGCTTTTGAGGCGTCCTCACTTTCGATAACTACAACGGAAAGTTTGCCTTCGTTCTACATAGTCCATGGATGTGTGCGTTCTTCCCTTCCATGTGACCGATGTTTTTGGGCAGAAGCTCGTAGAGGAATGTCGATACCGGACAGAAAAACGAAAATTCCTTTCTCCGTCTCCATCAGAAGTGCAGGTGGTATGAAGAGCAAACATTCCAACACTGTTGCTGATAACAACGTCGTAAAGCTGAACAGTGACGCATCTCCATCTCATATGAACAAATTTTACTCGCCAAAGAATTGTGAGCTACGTTGTTCCATGACGCAGATGGGAGAGCTCGTATACACAACACCATCAGTTCAGGTTACGCTTCGATATAAGCTTCTGAGTGTTATGCTCGCTACTCCGGTGAAAATGAAGAAAAAAGAAAATTTTGTCAATGATTTAGTATTCATATAAAGTAGTAGGTTCGGCAAAAAGTGTAATTAAAAGTTGTTGGCCTTCTAGCTACTTATATGATGAACATCTCGAATGATCCACATTTGGAGATCATAAGAGCTAACACATTCATAACAGTATGGCTCACTGGTCCGTCATTTGAGCCGGCACGAATTAATTTTGAGATCATGGCCCTAATTTTCGACTGCGCTTTTTCGCTTCGTTAGAGAAGGATTCTAGGGCAGAAAAACGCAAGCTGTAAATAACGAAGTTTTAGGTTAACAATCAGATCGTACTTCGGAATTTGTATGTAGCAAAACCTTCGAAATGCGCTTGGCCTCGCCGAAGATCGCTTGTCGCGAATATCTCTTTATATCTGAGGACAATATTTTAGGGATTCTGATCAACGATCGATGGTAAAGTGCTTGACTTTGTTCATAAAAGACTCACCCCATTATAATATGGGTTTTTCCTAGACAGAATAACACCGTAGAGATATCGTCTAACAAAGACATCCTCTCGAGGGCGGAGTGCCAACTAAATTTGATAACTATAGAATGTCGAAAACGACAACTTAATGATATGGATAGTGCGACTTTTTCATGTTCCCAAACTTTCTGCTGGATGCAAATGCAGGATTTCTTTGCTTGAAGAATCGCAGCCGTCAGATCTTCTTTTGCTTCATCCATTAACTGAAAGAATACTTTGAGAGTAAGGTTTATTTCTTCGAAGCTTACCATCCAGCCTGCATAATAACAATTGAGCTATTTTACAATCTCTTACTTGAATAAGCATAGTGGAAAACTTATTGAAGAAGGAAAATTACATATTCGTAAAATAGAAACCAAAACGTCACTTACGCAGGAATTTTGGAAATTTCTAGTCTTTGCAAAGGGCTACGAATTAATCCATAACAAGAATTCTTATGTCTTCGCTTAAATAGTTATAACGGGAGAGTGTGTCACTATATATTCAAAAACATTATTGATTTTACTGCGTAAACTATGAACATGTCAAACAAACTTCCATAAAAATGACCGTCAGGGTTACCTAAACTTCCTGCCGTCGTGTGGTAGCTATAAAACGTTTTTGAAAGTGAAACTATGAAGTACACTTAAGGCTTTAGGTTCCATGGTGGGTCATTATGCTTTGAAGGACCCTACTACTTGAAGAGAACGCTAGAGAGCTTGAAATGAATAACATTTTCGCTTTCAGTACCCGTTGTCCATCAGTAACACATGGCCATACAGTTAATGATGATAACCACATATTCTAGAACCTCAGTAAATCGTAACGATTGGGCCAGCCTTGTAGAACACGCATGGCAGTGTGTGACAGCACAACTAACGGGCATTATCATTTTGAATAGCGAATCGTAGATAACAAAGAAGTTATATCAAAGGCAGGATCAAAATTTAGAAAAATATCGAAGACACAAAAGCGAACGGTTCTCGAAGAAGTCGGCTGCCCGTGCATCAGTGTGAGGTCTTGGTCGTCAGTGGCCTTCTTATCAGCTGTTACATCATTTTATCGCTGAATCCATAAATGTTAAAATTGTTTCACTGGAATTTTGGCCCTAGCCGATATAAAAATAGCTGTTTCCCAATTCCGAAACTATGTTAACATCTTTTGAGCATCATCCGCTTGCACAATCTCTACTAAATCACTTTGTGATTGATAGTTAACACTTAACGTATCTTGTGGGCAACATAGTGTCTATAAACGAATTAACGGTTCTTCAAATGTACCGACCAATAGGTTCTTTTATCTCAATCGAAAATCTCTTTCTCTTTGATGGTTTTCTTTTCAAAAATGAAACAATGTAACAATAATTTAAAGAAACTTGAGGTGCCACACCTTCTTCTGGTCATCAGAAAATATAGACAAAGTAGTCACACATAGATATCGATGCTCCAATAGACGATATGTTAGGTATTAGCGTTATACGTGATTCATGATCGGCGGTGTAGAAAATGAGCTGTGATGGAGTAAAAACACTTACGCAAGTGCTGATTAGAAAGCGTGCTCAGTTTTCCCGAAAATCTTGGTCTTGCAGAAGCGGTCTTCAAGCACGGTACAGATAAAATAGACCTCACTTTTTTATTAGATCAACTGTTTTGTCAAGCAATCGTTAGATTACCAGAGTTAGCGTTATGTAAATAATACACAACGAATTTTTAAGAATCGCTTCGATTCGAAAGAAATCATAAGCTGTTCTGAAAATTTCTGTTACGATTTCGTAGCATGCAAAAGGGGTAGTGTGGTCTGCTTCATTGGAATTAGTGTCTGTTGAATCTTTAAATTCGTAGAATTGCCACTGCAATGGTATATGACAGAAAATATACAGTGTGATTCGTCTGCCTTCGAAGGATTGAGCAGATGAAGCAAAGATTTTGGAACCCTTTATTGTCTGGTACAACGCTACGTACTCGCTTTTTCATCTTTTTCTGTTGGAGTTTAGAAAAAGTTTTACGTGGATCGCTATAAGAAGAAGACTCATTCGTTCTTGGCACTTGCTTTCCATTTACAGGCCAAAGTTCAAGAATAGGTCTATAACTAAGCTCTGGCTTAGCCTTTGGTTTGAGCCTGTACATAGTTTTCAAGAATGTATAAATAGTAACAACTACCTCTTCAATTAATTTATGTGATAATGGTCATGTGCTTAGTTCGATAACGGCTCCAAGTCCTGATTTCTACAATATTAACTTGTTTAGAATGCTGCCTTTCAAATCTAGTGACTCGTTTTGAAATAAATCACTTCCGAGCATAAGACAGGACATAGTTCTGTAGTAGCATTGATTGCATTATTGTTTTTTTCGGCTTAGCTTGTACTCATCACTCCCTTTAGTAATATTTTGTCCTTGTGAGGTGACAATGATTGGTGTTTATCAGCGAATCCAATTATCTGGCAAAAGGATTGACACTATGAAGGTATTTGATCAAACGTCAGCTTTTGCGTGCTTTCTACTTTTTCTATATTTTTTGAGGACAATAGTAAATGGACTTTCATTCACTACATATTGTTTTTCTATAGCAAGATATGAGATACAAGCAGAGAGCTATTGAGGTAAGAGAAAA
The DNA here is from genome assembly GCA_019055375.1 of Parelaphostrongylus tenuis. Taxonomy (NCBI): domain Eukaryota; kingdom Metazoa; phylum Nematoda; class Chromadorea; order Rhabditida; family Metastrongylidae; genus Parelaphostrongylus; species Parelaphostrongylus tenuis. Next base: position 158,343 of record JAHQIW010000825.1, on the reverse strand, counting down.
ACTCGACTGAAACTGGAGCTGTAGTCGAAATCATACTGGGTTCAAAGCCAATTCGTGCTCTTCATATCATTCTTATTGACCGATTGATTGTTGATAATAACGACAAAGTAAAATTATGGTTAAGATAAAGACAAAACAAAGGCCATTGGCCATTTTGATTGATGGAGTAGCTAACACTTGAGCCACAGTAAGGGTAATTGCGTGTTTGAAAGTCGCTTGGGGTTCCAAGTTTTGCTCATATCTCAGCACTGTCGTTGTTTAGTTTACATCGTATCCTGCTATAGATCAGAATAAGGAGTACATAGAATGTAAATCCGTGATGATACTTTATCAATAGACAGTATCTTTTGTATTGTTCAAGCAAATTAGCAAAACAAGCAAGATTATCTACTATATTAAAAAGATTTTTTTATTAGAGAGATGGATGCATGTGGCGCAGTGGTAAGAGGTACTCTGCGCTGCACACGAGGTCAATTGTTCAATTCTGCTCCTGGCTCATCAAGCCATGCATCCCTTCGGGGCAGGTAAACTGGCACCAGACTGCTTTCAGACTTGTCTGGGAGAGCAAGCAGCACTGACTCGGTACAGCGGGAGACCACCGTGAGTCATCATAAAGGCCGGATACGCATTCAATCATCTCAGACGAAGTTAAAAATTGACGAATTCATGGCGCATTTCTCAGGGATTGATCAACGCCGACAGCTTTGTCCTTTATCTCTTATTGAAAAGATTTCGGTACACATCTGTTAGACAACGATAAAAGCAAAACCTATGTCAATCACTGGACAGGAACTTTCATAAGAGTCCTAGCAGCCATTCGAAAGCTTGAATTCCTAGCTAGATCCCTACGTGGTTGGTTTTCCAAAAAACCTTTTTTGAAGTTGTTACAGAATGAAATTCACTGTGCTCTATACACTTATTAAGAGCTTTTTCTTTGGATTACTAGTAATCACTCAATAGCTGCTGATTCCAAATCTGTGCTTATTCTCTGAAAAGACTGTTTCTCTGCAGTGCGGCAGGGAAAACAAGTGTATTGATATACGCGAGCAAGTGGTCTTTGGCCCATTCACGGGCCGCTGGGTCTGGCTGTTAGGCGAGCTGGGGTAATGATCGAGCATAGAACGTGTAGAGAATCTCGTAGCATCTGAATATTTTTGATTGTCACTGTTGGAAGCAATTAGCACATTCTCGCCTTCTGAACTCCATCAATGTGATCATAATGATGATTAAATAAACCGTATACATGGCAAAAACAAAAGTATTTGTTATTTTGGAGCAGAGTCATAGGTTTTATCTGGAGTTTTTCTTACAAATCGAAGAAACAATTCCTAATTGAGTAACAAAGATGGCATTTTCACAAGATCGGTCAAAACTCGGTCGATCATTGCCTCAGCTCGATTGCCGCTTGATCCCGCGACTCGTAAATTGGCCAAAGATCACTCGCTCGTGTGTGCGAATTTAACTTTTTTCCTGTTGCACTGCAGAAAAACGACCTTTTCAGGAAACAAGCACAGCTTTGTAATCAGCAAACATTACGCTACCGAATGATTACTATTAGCCTATTAATAGAGGTCTGTCCGGCGAGATAATGTACGTGTAAAGTATAGTTTTATTTCAAACTTAACAGCGCTATAAAGGAGTTTTTTCGAAAATTGACCATGTGAGGCTGTAGCGAGAGATTACAGCTTTCGAATGATTACTAACACTCTCATGAAAAATTTCTGTTCAGTGAATGAGATCGCTTTTTCATTTGTTGCCGCCTAACAGAAAAGTACCAAGATTTCACCTTTTTACAAAAGAATGAAGTTCAAAAACTGTTAATCGTTGCAAGAACTGAGCATAGACGTTTTTCTTTGATTGAGTTTGTAGATGAAGTTGTTAAAAAAACAAATCCAGGGTGCGAGAAAAGTTGTGTAGATCTTTCAGATATTTCGACAATAAAAAATACTGCATAAACAAATTAAGTGACTCCTCTTCCTCGGAGCCGTTGATTCGAGTCGAATTTTTCTTACTTACACCACTATAAATTAGGATTTCAGAAACAATTTAAGCTCGTTAAGCCGAAATCCTTTTCCTACTTTGTAAATCGAAGTGAGAATAATGATTTTAAGAAAAGAGCTCGCCACTTCAAATCCTATCGTAAACTATTCACCAAATTAATGTCGATTTCAATGTCGTGACCATGTAAGCTGCGACTGGATGGTTGTGGAAGGATTAGGACATGAAGATCGGCAGTGTTCAAGACCGAGTGGTACTACTTACACACGTATATCGGTTATCACCAAGGATGTCAGAAAACCACGAATTTTCACTTTTACCTCGGCTCATCAGCTAGCAAATGTAGTTGAATGGAGGAAAAAGGTACGTTTTCAAAACCAGACTTGTTTTGCACTGATATCAGCCCGCGAGCAATCCATCTACCAAGTTTTTTTCAGCTACGATGTCAGGATCTCTGCGAGAAAGAACACAGCTGTTACGACATCATCAAAATGTCACATGTTACCTCAATTTATCTTATTCAGTCTTATTTCGTCGTAGGAACTGAGAATCAACCTATACTCTCATGCGCTCATAAAATTTTATGAGTTCCCTATTTCCTTACGATGTAATTGAGAATTATGTTTCGAAAAATTGGTGTGTCGTAGAATAAGTTATTTGGTTGACTATTGGTAGGGTGTATTGTTGAAAATAGATAACACACTGTCATTTATTTCTATGAATTTGCGCCATCGTTTCCAATTTGTTATCGCATTGATCACCAAGTAACTCAAACGGGTACCAGTACACTCATTCATTCGCCCTTATCGCAACTCCTCAGTTAATTTACCTAACTCAATAAATTTTGAAAGCATCACAACTTTGTATGGTACCCCACCGCCCAGGAGCTATGAGCAATCGCTCTATCGCTCGCTATAGCATAAATATTCATTGTAACTCAGGTAATAATTTCAAAACCAGACCAAACCAGAGTTCTATCACTCTACGAAACTTTATTATTGACGTCAAGGGTGGACATTGGCAAACGCGGCGCCATCTTACTAAAATTGTTGCTCCAGAACGTCAAGTGAAAGTTGGTGCGTTATATTGGACGAAGGTAGACGGTTGACAGCAAGACTATGTGACCTTTGATGGCCTTGAGCTTACAACATCATGCGCTGCTAAAATATAATGAGTTGATTTGGGAGAATTCCGTGAAAACACCGCTGCCCGATCGAATTTAAACAATATGACGTTCGTAATGGCTATTACTGTCAATGTATTGAACTTTCAACAGAACGGATTTCTCTGAATGCCCCAAAGAAATAGAAACCATACTATATATATATATATATATATATATATATATATATCGATTATCGAACGCGCAGTCGAAAGGTCGATGCTAGGAGTATCCCGTATTTCGCAAATGAGAGAAAGGATCCGAAGTTCCGACTTACGTCAACGATCGAAAATCAGAGACGCCGTTCTACACGCCAGGATATCGAAAATAAGGTGGGCCGGATACGTGATGCGCTTCAACGATAACCGATGGACGAGAGCCGTTACCAACTGGATTCCTCGGGACGTCAAGCGCTCTAAAGGAAGACCACTGACCCGTTGGTGCGATTTTTTCACGAAAGCGATAGAAGAAAGATATGATGCTCAGCGAATCCCTAGAGCGAGAAGGACCCACTGGGCTACTCTTGCACGCGATAGGGAAAAATGGAAGAGTTGCTGGTACCCGCTCGAGTCACTCGACGATCAACGGGACGACAGGTGATACAGGTGATATATATATATATATATATTGTCGGTAAAAATTTTCTATTTAACCGTTCTTAGAAGTTGCGTAATGTTGTAACTATGCAATGTAATAATGTTGAGTGATATGCGAAATTCTGAATATCGCAAGGGTAATGAGCCCGCGCCTCACCTTTTCTGAGGAAGGTGCTAATCTCGCATTACCGCTTTTCTTCCATCACCTTTAATCGTAGAAAGAGTGGTAGCAGAACAGGAGCCGTGGTAGTTTAATGGGTAACACCCGTCTTTGAAATGAGTGAGACAGAGGTTCGTTCAGCTGCTGCCTGAGGTTTGAAGTTTTGCATACACATATCATTAATGAGTCAGAAGATACGTGTAGAAACACCTAGAGTTTAAGCAGGATGATAGGGCGTTCAGCGCTATCGAACACATTATTATGTCATGCGAATGGAATAAATGATCTGAAGCTGCTATCAATTCGATTCAAGTTAAAGCTTCAACTTTAAGCGTTTTTGATGTGGAAAATCAGGTGGACCGAACTTATGATGCGTCTCGATAGCACACAGTAAGACGTTAGTGATTTGTTTGATTCTACGGATGGTACGACGTTCTCCAAGTATCTGAGCTAGCAGAGGTTCCGGAAGATATGACGTATGATGGTCACAAATGGAGACCTTACACTTGATAGATAGAGTCACCCGATGATCATTGGGAGAGCATTAGGCGCCGGTGACGGCGCACCAATAGTGTACATCTATCATTGGACAGTTTTTTCTTTCGCTGTTCTTGATTTTCTACTCTATTTCTAGCAGAGTACAATTATAATGATGGTTGCGGATATTCATGGACTTCTTTATCTGATCTGTTTCCGAATACTGTAATGGTGTTGTGTTTGGATTTTTTGCCTTCATTTTTTTCTGCCCGGCATTGGCTGGCCGAGATCCTTTCATATTTTTGGTTCTTTGTGCTTCTTACTATTTATTTCTTTGTAGTGAACAATACTTTAGTCACTGTTCCATAAGGAAAATTTTTGTCCCTTTACAGTGTTTATTGAATTGCAGAAGACACAAGGGCAGCACGTTTGTGGAAATTCCATGAAAACCTGTTCTGATATTGATCACAAAATCCTTGCCACAAAATTATAAATTCTTTCTGAAATATCAGCCATTTTATTTTGGCAACTCTCACATCTTGTGAAAGCTGTGCTTAACAACTTTCCAATTTACTTTACTCATTGATTTTAGATGGAGTCCAAAACGAGAGAGGCAGAAACTTAATGAAAAGGTAGTCGATGTAAAAGCTTTATAAGCAAAAAACGCAAACAAAAGTGAAACAAAGCAAGATAAAAGATGAGAAAGGGAAAAGGAGGATAATTAACAGATTTACCGCCAACAGTGAACATGGAAGAGGATGCATCCATGAAACCCAATGTTGTACGATTTTTAGGCACGCATTACCCTTGGTTAGCCTGCGAATATAAAAATGAAAGATAAGCACTAAGATTCGCTATATCAAAATGAGGCTCGGTTTATTGTTGTTCTGCCCTCTCTCCTCACTTATTCGTCGGAGCGGCTCCATACTGGAATCTATGGGTTCTTCAGCAAGGGTGACTATGATCATCGGATCTCCCTCTTACGAAGCAAATCCACGACAAAATGAGCATTAATTGATGAAAGAAAAAAGAGAGTGGGAAGACTAATACATTGAAAGAACACAAAATAACATTTAGAGAAGACATTTGAATTTTTACGAAGAATTATCCAAACTTTGTTATGAAACACTGGAGGCGTTATTTTTTGATCGCTGTTAAATCTTATTAAAATCCAGTATATATGTATCATACCTTTCTTGACTAAAATTTCCTCTGTAAGGAATCATTCTTAACCTTGTTTATTTAAAATGCATCTCAGTCTCGTTGGGGTACGAGTTCTGTTGTGCATTGACTTGAGTGTAAGCAAATAAATGATTCTTTGAAGGTTGATGACTTTTTTAGGCTTGATAAAATCTTCAGTTAAACATTACGACGTTTACACACAGTGCTGTCAAGTAATGTCGTATCATTTTGCTCAATTATTTGACTACTTTCTCTAACAAAAATTCAGAAGGACGATGAACACGTTTACCTTCAAATTACACATCCATGAAACGGTTCAGCAGTTGTTTAGTATAGAACTGGAACAATTAGGTACTTATCTGAACGTTAAGCGGATCGGCGTACTAAGGAAAGTTTGTAAAGCTCTGAAGCTAACCATCTCAATCATTCTTTCAAAGTGATTGTTAATTTTGTTCAAACTTTGTTGGTTGTAGAAGCGAAGTCGACAAACTAAAGCAAAACACCAATATCTGAAACGTCTGGCTCAAGCGCGTAAAAACGCCGTTCTTGTGGTCGACTGATATGTGGAACATTATAGTTCACTTTGACTTGTTTGCGAGTCATCTCTTTCGATTTGAATTTGTCAAACAGATTATTGTTCTTTGGTAAAGTCGTAAGCCGTTGGGTATTAACCGATACTATAGAAATTGCAGTTCCTCCAAGGAGGTCAGAAGTACATTTGGCCAAGCACTGTTCCACCAGTGCAGTACTTTTCGTGACTCCAAGGATACTAGTGGGATCAATAAGCGAGATCACACCAGTTCCGTGTGCTTAAGGAGGCACTCGTATGATTAGTGCGCTAAATGGGCCCTTATACCCTACATTCGACATGGGATGAAGGACGAACCAAGGTTTCTAAATCCCAGTTCGGACGAGATTCACATATGATTAAGTGTTCACTGTATTCAGCAGGTACTCGGACAACATAAATTGTTGTAGCGTAGAAAGAGTGGTTGTAAAATGGGCGTCAGTAGTGCAAGGGGCTAGAGCGTGCTCTCCCGGATAGAGTGAAATGCGGGTCCGAGTCTCGCTGACGCAAAAGTTTTCACATTGCCCTGCTTCACTGGGTACATCTATAGCATCATACCACCACTAAAAGCGGTCAAATAAATGAATTCTGCATTGATTGTTGACTATTTTGTTTCAGAATTAATTACATGGACGATATTTATCATATTCCCTAGGGATTGATCATAACGTCACATTAAATTATGTATTGATTTAGCAAGAAATAATCAGCTTCACGCGGCGAACTGGTTTATTGAGATCACCGCAGAATGGGAAAAGGGTTTAGAACGGTTTAAGGGGATTAAAATTGGTTTGAGAGGGTCGTGATCGCCGTACCCACGCACAGAATCGTGTATGTGCCGTAGAATGCTATCAAATAAGTTATCATGATAGTAACTACATTAAAAACAAGAAATTATCTCTTTTTTCTTGCGTTTTCTTTCTGCGACGTTCGGCAAAAGCTTGAGTGAGAACGCCATCAAAATGCCAAAAACAGCAAGGTGTTCTTGCCGAGAACATTGAAGGAGACCAATTTGACTGTGGTAGTACAGGATGGCTACCGATATGTAGACGACATTACACTACGATCTCTCAAACTTCACTTTGATAACCTGCTGTCGCTCAGCAATTTATTTATGTGCAAACGACAAAATACTCTAGAGCTGACCTTTATTGATTTCTCGTTATGAGGGTTTCAGATCCATTTTCAATTTTTTTCAACTTTTATCATTTAACAGGTTCTAGCATGTGCGTATCTCTGTTTAGATTTCACAGACTCATTTTTCTTGCCTTTAGAATTTGATAGGAATAGCCTGATTCTTCTGGAATTCGAAGATAAAGAACAAGCGATATGACATGATCAGCTTGTTTTTATCTAAGCATATGCTTGCCTTGCAAACACAAAACACTGTCGTCCAGCATCGATCGGAGTCCTTGGCTGTTTTTGCAGTTCAACGACTGATTTCGTAATCCGCTTGTTTTTTTCTCATCTTCTCTTCTTACCACTCACTTCTTGTGGTTCACGATGATATCAAAGAAAAAGAAAATGATTGCCGGCGGATTCATAGAGACAAGGTGCCGTCACCGTTCTCGGCCACCCAGCACGACGCAGTTGTTTCGCCATTTTTTGTTGACAATCGCATTCTCCCTGATGTTTTTTTCCTCTTTTCATTCATCCTATCCTTTGAGATCGTGGAAATTGACATTATTTGCTGCAGTTGGTCATAGCTAAGAGCTGTAATGATGGTTTTCTCCAGCTTGTTCCAAAAATTTTCTCCTGGATTTATTGATTCCAATCTTATTGCAACTATTGCAATATCATCCAGTAAATGAGAACATGGCTCCACTTACACATTGTTCTTTAAAAGACATTCAGTTTTGTGTTGTATTAGGAATTCAATGCAAACACAATAGTCAGTTCATTTTTCCTGTTTCATGCCGTATTCTGAGATTTTTCGTTCCAATTAATTTTGTGGAAAAATTTTCAATTTAACTCGCTTTCTTGTGGCAATTCAACATAACATCGAACTTAAGATTAGCTGTTTTATATATATTAGAAGAATAGGCACAACAAAATCAGCATACGGAGACCTCGAGAATACGAAGAAAAAGGCAAATCTTAGAATCTGCACGACTACCCTTTTCACACGCGTGGGCGTTCGCACTTCACCATTGACACTCCCATTCTGTCCTTTTCTCAGCCGTCTTGAATTCTTATACTCCGTACTAAGAGCATAGTGTAGTGTAGTGTACCCCAGTGTTGTAAAGTGTAGTATAATATAGTAGAGTATAGTATAGCATGAAATTAACATATGCGCAAAAAGCAAAGAATGATCTAGTAGCCTTTAATACCTAGATTTACTCGTAAATTCAATCTTCCTTTATTATCAGATCAAATTTTTCTCCACTTTTCTATCTCCTCCGCTTATCACCTATCGGTTTAGTTGGTCTGGTGTTTAGCTGACACATTTCGTCAGGTGTGATATTCTTCCATTCACCCCGAGGGCTTATTGTTGGTTGGTGGTGGTGCTGCTGCTAATGGCTCACAATGAAAATCTCTCGTGGCTGGACTATGCGATATTCTTTGCCTGCTTGATGCTCTCCGTGGGCACCGGGATCTACCATGCTATACGGTATTTATTTATGTTTAGTTTTTAGAGAGTCTATTGTTAGTACTACTTTTGGTCTGCTATTTATTGTTGATATGCATAATTCCTCCGCAATTCTGCTATACTACTAGTGCGGAGGTTGTGTGGAGAGAAAATCAAGTAGAATAACCCAGACAATTTTCCAATCATTTCACAAAGTCTAGCAGCAAGCGCATGAAAGGCTCTCATGCATCGCTCGGGAATGCCTAGCTTGTTTTCACCGATAGTTAGATAAAATCTTGAAATGAGATAGAATTGAAAGGCGACAATGACAGGAATACCTATATAGATTAGGAGGAATTGTCCTACATAGTTAAGTCTTTCACGTTGGCAAACTGTCGCTAGATGGTGTACAGGCTTCTGCTTGGATATGATGAATATCTGATCTTTTGGTGGCGGCAAAACATCGCTTTGTTTTTCTCGTTCGTAACTCATATATTTCAGAAAGCAGAACGATCAAGCAAACAATATTTATTCCATAGGAGCGCGATGATGACCTCGTCTGCGTTTTTTATGCTTTAGACACGGCAACAGAAAAAGAGAAAGTTAATGCGATATTTTTCCCTGAACAATTGAAGTCATTTGCATAACAGTCTTGCGCCTTCTTCTACAAGTTAAACAAGCAACAGTGAAGTCGTAAAATATGATCAGATGTTGCTTGTGGTTGATCATGGGCAAACAAGAAATCACACTTCCTTACCTGGGAGGGTGTGTTAAAGCAGAGTGCTAGCTCAATTATCGCATTACAGCAAGCAGTATGACCGACTGGAAGTTGTTTAATGCGATAGTTGATTACTAAGTTTGTTACTAGTTTGCCAGTTATTAACTGGAAGCTACTCATAAAGGTAGCTATGAAAATTATTGAGTTGAATATAAGAATTCATACTTCTCATCATTTCTTGTTCACATAACTCGTCACATACCGTGGCAATCTTTTAATGAATCGTTTTATAGCAAGTACTTACCTACAATCTACGATGGTCTTCGAATTTGTTGCTGCTGTGTGAAGAGTTTTTGGTTTTCGTGATGACCTTTGCTTCAGGAAACACGAGATTGTTAATACACGTTTATTTGATACATAATAACACAATAGAGAGAGTATCTGTGGCTAACGTCTCGTCAGTCTGGCCTTCCTCAGAGCCATATTGTTGTTATGTTATCCACTAAACATGTAGACCAGCCGCACCGAGTTTTACATGGACGAAATGTGTATTGAATATTAGGTGTGTATTACATATTATATTACATATTAGGTGTGTATTACACACCTCGTCCATGTAAGACTCGGTGCGGCTGGTCCACATATTCAGCGGCTGACATAACAGCAATACGGCTCTGAGCAAGGCAAGACTGCCGAAACGTTAGCCATCAATACGATCTCTATTGTACTATTATGTACAAAATAAACGTCGGAGTATTTTAATCAATGCCGATGTTAATCGATAGTCGGTTTTGGGAGTTGTTGGCTTTCTGGATGTCGCTAAATGATGGTTGAGTCAATTTGCTCTGAACTCATGGAAGGGTTTTACTAAGCGTTCCACGGTCTATAGGGCACTACTAGTTGTTTTACATAGGAAGGAGCTTTCCCGGATCAGCTTTAGTACGTATACGAGAGTATTAATCCTACCACAACAAAGTGAAGCAACGAAGTGCGGTATTTGAATTAATGTGATGAGTGTATTCACTGCTTCTATAATCTCTGCATTTCTCGTGCCCGATAGAAGACATGTCGTAAAACTGTCAGCGAAACCGAAATATTCCAATATAAACAACAAGAATACTCAGTCATTTTCGCTACAAAGGGAAGTGACTGAAAAAGTATCTTCAAAACTGTGATTAGTTTTTTCATCAATGTCCCTTCAAATCATTTCCATGCCACCTTTTCATCCCATCAATCTCTGACTTATTCGAATTTTCTGTGATTCTGACGAGCACGCAGGCGACAACATATAGGCACCAAATTTTACACAATTAGGAACTGATAAGCATATCACGACAAAATTTGTCCAATCATTTATCGAAAAATGACATTGACCAAAACCTGAACAGATGTCGTTCCATGATGATTAGGAAAAAGTCAGTTTGTATGATGTAATCGGGAAACTGTTTTTCAGCAGTTGCCTGTTGCTCCGAAGTGGCAAGGCAAAGTCCAGTGCAAAGGACGAGTACCTGATGGGAGGGCATCGGATGCCACCAATTCCAGTTGCGCTCTCACTTTTGACCACATTTCTCTCCGGCATACTCATGCTTGCCGTTCCGGCTGAAATGTTTCAGAGAGGTTTTTCTATACTTACTGCTTCGCTGAGAAAACTAGAATGAGAAGGAGAAAGAGAGAGAAAGCAACAGAAGGAGAAAGAGAAGGAGAGAGAGAAAAAATCTATATCTTTTTTTTTGTGATTTCTTTGCTTTATTATGCAGCTATCTGATACATCTTAGACAAAATTTGAAGCAATTAAGTTACTTATACGTTTCTAAGGAATTCAACTTTTCACTACCTTTTCTTTAGCTGTGGTAATTATTAGAATAGAGTATCAGGATCAGGAATATATCTGCGTGTAAAGTTGCACCCTTTGAATCTACTGATCTGATGGCTTTAATGATGAAATTGCAGTCATATCAATTATAAATCATCGATTCCCGTCCCTAGCCACTTATTCTACTTGATTTTAGTTAGCACTGTTGTAACAAGTATCATAATTGTTCTTTCCACATCAACTATTATCATACTTCACGACTTTCTTAACCCTTTTGGGAGCGGGTCAGTCGTTTTCGCTGGAGAAAGCTTTTCCTCTGGACTTTATGATAGCTTAAGTCTTGGCAATTTCAATGCTTTACTTGTTTTTGAAAAGGTTTCTAGTGGGGTGTGAAAGTATCAATATGTTTTCCTCTCGGTCTTCTTTGCTTGCTTAGCTGGGATCGGTGAATAGTTTTTCATCAATGTTCTAAAAAAGTATTTGATAGCTAAATGTTGATAATTATGAAACCCAGTTTAGACTTGGAAAAATTCTTTATATGGTAGTGTGAGAACTAGAAGGAAATTAAGGTTTACTGTTAAAGCACATAAGAGACATATATGCACTAAAAGCATATGAACGTGTAGAGGAAATCGTATTGTACCAGAGCATCAAAAAACTGAAAATGGTTTTTCGAACAGAGAAACGTTCTTAATAGATTGCAAAAGTCATACTCTCTCGAATCGCGCACGCGCATTTAGCAGCCTCGAGAAGGCATGATTTTCGTCGATAATTTAGAATTTTTCCTCCGTTTCGGAAAAAATTTGGAAATGTGGCGAAAAAACCTAGCAAACGCGGGTGCAAAAAACATAAAACATTAAGAAGGCAAAACGTAATTTTTCTCCGTTGCAACAGCGCACCAAGAAAGTCTTTTTGGAACCAAGCTCAATGCTAGAATCGCAATTTTTTCATCTATCAAATGGCTACTAGAAGCGGAGAGATTGATTTGTGCTTGACGAGAAAGCCATGAAAAGCCATTGTTCCACTTTTGGTTTAATTTCTTCCTGAAGGATTTGAGTGTTGTTGTAGTTCGCCTTAGAATACCTGCAATCCTAGAAAAGTAGCTTCGAAGTTTTTGAACTTCAGACATCTTTAGCTTCCTTTATTCGGTTGCCTATAACTAAGCTTAAGTTTGAAAAAAATTCATGCTACAGCAAAAAGTCAGCACTTATTTTGGTGATTGAACTTCGAAGTAACATTCGTTCGAAGAGAACCGGAAGAAAAGCACTATTTTGCTTGCTTTTTTGAGAGCTCCAGCAAAAATTAATAAGGATTATAGAACAAAGTGTTTTGGCAATATCTATACTGCTTTGATGGGATTCTGCCTTTGAGTATAAGTCCACTGTTCAAAAGTGGTGTAAATCGTATTTTCTTGTTTACAGCTTTCACGAGAGCCATCCCCGTAGTGACTTTAACCTTTTGACCACCGCGTCTGATTAGTCAATAAGCTGTGGAAATTTCTGAATTCCATAGGTGTTTCGTAGGATAATTAGCGAATGTTTGAGACAAATTTGATACCATATCTTGCGATACGATAAAAAAAAGTCCCCAAAAAGGCTTCATGAAGTAAACGGGTGTATCGCCACAGAAGTGCCGAGACAGGAGCAAAACTCAAAACCTGAGGTGGCCAGGATACATTACCTTCTAAGTTTTCCACTACACCGTCAACGCCCGTAATCTTTCTTTCTAAGCCGTGTTTAAGCTATTCAGTTAGTTCCAGCAGTCGTTCGTCAACAGGTTTGATCTAAAGAGCACAAGCTGGCTTAAACTCTGTCTATAGCTAAGCCGTGGTTGAAACCATGGTTTTCAACTTTATCTACTGCCTAACAGATTTAGGTTACAAATTTTGTCCGTATGTTTCGCACCACTGTGAATATATTTCATATAGTATTCTGCCATTAGAGTATAGAATATGCAGAAAATAAGTCAAGAACTATAAATTCAGCCGTGGCTTCAACTAAGCTGGGTTTCATGTCTATTTGTGATTTCTAGATCAAACCCGTTAACTGGTGATTGATTACAGTCATCGAATAGGTTAAAACAAGTCTAGAGAACGACGGTGTGAGCACCTCAATGGTAAAGTGGAAGATTTAGCGAGTCCCGAAAAGGTAATTGAGATTTGACGCCATCTCACATTCTGCATTTTGCCCCAATCTCAACACTCTCGTGAGTAAAGATCGATGATTAAAAATTTTTGGAATTTTATCTGCCATAGAGCCTGGACGTACTATATATATATATATATATATATATATATATATATATATATATATATATATATATATATATATATATATATATATATATAACATTTCGTATCTAATTATTCGGTATAGGTAGTGAAAATATGGCGCTAAATCATCCAAAAGTCTAAGTATCAATGGAAACCCACCGATAGGCTATTTATATAGGAGAGGTCACGAAGGTGTTATGGCACACTGAAAAATCAGCCTTACTCAGTCTAAAAATGAATCTGAGGTAAGGCGTCATGTCATTTACTAGATTCAGACCTTTTCTTCTATTTATTCATAGTCTTTTAAAGTTCATCCAAAAGGCTTCGAAGGTTTATTTCTCGCCCCGGGTTTTTGATTCTTGCTTCAAGACCTTACTACCACCTCAAGGTCCTAATCGCTGTGCCTTTCTTCCCTACGCGCCTATGTATTCATCACCATTTGGCTTATAAGAGATCTGCTATGTTGTGCTTGGCTCATGCAGTCCCTTTTCTATCAAAGTTTATACTGCGCAACCCTCTGTCCTACACAGACGGCATCCAGGCGATTCTGAACCAATTGGTGACGTAATTTGTTGAGTGGAATTTCTATAATTCTTACAAGATTTCCCGGGTAAGTGTTTTTTCAGGCGCCTTCCAATATCAGCTTTTACATCATGGTATGAAGGGTAGTTTTAAAGGTACTATCCCATTTGGATTATCTTCGTATCACTCCTTTTTGATCTAACGTCAGTGGCTAATTATTCGTTTCCATTTGAGACAACTATTTGCTGTGAAAACTAGCGACTTTTTTCTTTCCTCCCCTCTCGTGCAAACACTTGTAGCTGCTTGTATACGTTTCGGACCAATACCTTTATTTTTTTTTTGTTATTTTCCTTCTCCCATTTAAGTCCTTGGTGTTGAGTTTCCATTTGATAGCTGGGCTTTTGAAGTGATTTTGCATCCGATAATCACTACATGTAGTACACACAAATCATTCAGGAAACAGTATGACAACCTGCACTCAAATGGTTAATGTTTAGTTATTTCCATAGAATGAGTGGTTGCTTAAAGACACCAACTTGGGCTCATTAAATACTGAATAAGATGGTAAAACTGATCGATTCAATATCAGAGGGCTGCAAGTTGAAAGTTGAAATTTTAAACTCTGACCATATTATTTTCTGGCCTTCCTCTAAGTACTTAAGACATCGTTACAGGTGTCCAGATCTGGTTGAATTTCGTGGTCGGCATGCTTTCGTCGTTGATTACGTGTTTAGTATTCTTGCCAGTATTTCACAAAATGAAATGTACATGTCTTCACGAATACTTCATACACAGGTCAGTTTATGCAGGAATGACATTGAATTGATCGCGAACACCTATACTCGGTAATAATTCCCCAAAACTAGTGACATTTCGAGTAAAAGATAGAGTTTTCGGATGTTACAAAACAAGTTTTGCATCTGGTAAACCTCATACGAAGCTGTTGCCCTCTCCCGCATTTATAAATCGCAGTGTGCCTTTCCTGATACAAATTTCCAGACTGTAATTATTAGTAGGCCCAATGGAGAGCCAAAATAAAGCCTTGGAAAGATGGATCAGTGGCTGCGCTCATAAAAAAAATTGAAAACTCTGAAGTGATCATTTTACTCGACAGAAAATCATCTTTATTTGATTAGCGTTTATTTACGGCCATTCAACTTTTATCTACTGCTTACTTGTTCTCCATGGCAGGGTACAATGTGAAATACAACGGCATAATTCTATTATCGGGGTACATTTTTTAACTATATGTGGAAAAGACTTTTAGCGCTTTACCTTTAGATTTTTAACAATCATCGATGACTCAAAGCTTGACGAATGCATTATTGTAGCTTTTCTATTATCCTTGTTAGAGCACTTTAGCACTAAAATATGATCACGTCTCACACTCGACGCACATTTTTTTTTGCTCGGTTACTAGGCTTCATAGCGAGTTACTATTCTGTGATTGCTCACAAATTTAGTAAACTTTCGTTGGCATAAGCCTCTCCAAATCCAAATGTACTCGTGTTTTTCCAAAATACCTCCATAGAGCGCTGCAGCAGCGAAAATAAGATCACGACTCCAGCGTTGCGAAATTCCCCTTTCCCACAGTGTTGTGGAATTTCTTCCACACACCGTAGCCAACAAAAATATGTGCACTGGTGAGGAACTCAATTTCATTTTTGCTGCTGCAACGTTTTAGGAAAGCTATCAAAAAAATTATAACACTAGAACCATGTGAAGTTCCGACTTTTGCTCGTATCTTAGCCTCTTATGGTAATGAAAAACTGTCTTTACAGTAATAAACAATGCGCTCTTCTGCCAACAACTTTTCCAGGTATAATTCCACACTTATTCGTCGGCTCTTTTCTTCATTATTCCTTTTATACACTATGGTGTACCTGTCAATAGTAATCTACGCTCCAGCAGTGGCGCTCTCACCAGTTTTGCAAATCCACAAATGGTGGTTGATACTGGTAGGTGAGCGCCGGCAGTTTTGATAGATTTCCTTAGATCGAAGAGGTTCTAGATTTTTGGTCTCGTCACAACACTTTACACCTGCATTGGTGGGCTGAAAGCTGTGGTTTGGAGTGATTCGTTACAGGTGAGCAAAGTTGGTAGAGTTGTTTCTGTTTCCGGTAACGTTCTATTTCTTATCCAAAACCATTTTGTCTCTTGATAAATGTACTCAGTTTCACTTTTATTGCTATTCAAACAGGCAGTTCTTATGTACGGTGGTGTTTTTGCGCTGATAGTACAAGGATTGCGGCATCCAAAGGTCGGAGGATTGGCAAGAGTTTGGGATATCGCTATCGAAAGCGGAAGAACATCTGAATTGTTGAGATTCGATCCACGAATTAACCAGGTATATATAACTGCATAATCGATATTTCAAGGAGCATCGTACCTGAAGTGTTGTGCTTTGATTGAATAGGTGTAGTGTCAAAACTACTAGATGATAAGCCAAGCAGTAGGTGATACTGATGCTACAATTGAATGAAATTTTCAGAGAATGCAACTAGATTCATAAGGATTGTTATCTAAGATTTTAAAAACCTTGCAAAGGAAGCAAATCAATAGCTGCCATGAATTATCAAGCATTTCTTCTTGAATTTGAGGGCCATTTCATTACCGATTCGTTAAGGCGTTTGTTGTTGAGAAGTACTTATTGGGACATGTTGCTTTTTGAATTGGGAACATTCTGCTGAGGGTGCCGGGCATGTAGAAAATATGAATCAATGTCAGGAGAAGCACTACTTGTCGGTTCAGTTTTCAACTTAGGGCATAAGCTGAACGACTAAGTCTGAGCTCAAGTTTTCATTTGTTACGCGGGAATCCGATTTCTTGGAAGGTTATCGATCAACAGATTGATAGTCTCACAGCAAGGCAGCGCTTGAATGATTTAGTACAATAGTTTGTGGATCAACCTGATGTCGGGCACGATTTCCTGGCTGGCAGCGTTCGGAGTGAATCAGCTCGCTATTCAACGATATGCTAGTCTTCCTACACTCAAACAAGCACAGGTAACCAATTACACGATGTTCTGTTTTCCGAGACAATTTTTGAAGGTAAGATTCTGCATTTTTTGTTGGCTCATGACCAACTTAAGAACCTTAGGGGGGGGGGGGGAGTATAAAACATTGCTGAGACATATTGAGATACACAGTGACACCAGGCCTTCCTTCTTCTGGGATTGAAGAATTGCTACTAAACTTGTTTAGGAGGCTGGAAGCACTGATTTGGTGCTTTGGTAGGCAACTGCAAGTCATTCTGAGGCTGAATATGCATTAAAAGCCTCCAGGAATCTTCGTATAGTCTCGAAGCTTAATAGGCGCCGGAAAGTAATCTATTCTCCAATTTTCTTCTCGAATAATTTGCTCTTATGGATGAATTAGGCGCCAATCTCCCACTTTAACTCTAGCAATGTCTTAGGCTCTCATCTCAAACGGTTTTTTTATTGTGGTAACGTCGCACAGTTGGAATAGAACTTTTGGGATTTTGCAATTGACGGCAATTTCGAGTTATTTTCGCAAACAAACCTCAATAAATTTTTCACTGTGCTTCGCACCACTTCCTGAAGTGCAACACTTTTCTAGCAAATCATTTACTGCACTCTGTTGCCGTTCCTTATTCTCTGTTCTCTCGTCGCCTTCATAGGATTCATCACTCTGGCTTATTTCTACAACTGTAATCCACTAGAGACTGGTGAGATTCGGGAGACGGATCATCTCACTATTCTATTCGCCAAAGACATTTTACGTAAGTTCAAGATTCCACTTCTAGCTTTGGTTTGATTTGAAATGGTCGTCGGCGGGTAGTGTTTTTTAGAACTCAAATAACACCAGAAAATTTTCGTTCATCAATTGTCTTTGAAACCTCGTTTATCGAGCATTAATATTTTAAGACGATTAAAACCTTTCTTGAGGTTTATCAAGCCTATAGCTTACAAACGCTTCTGCAATTTCGCTCGCCTCGCCAGAGCCACATGCCCCATTAATCCCATTCTGCATAGATGAGAAGGGGAGGCGCAGAATGATATGACCTGGTAAAGTGAAATCTTGCTTAGGTCCTTTTTTTACATTCGATGGAAGGTGAATGTCATTTCCAATATAGACATTGTCATAAATTCGATTGCTTTAGCAGGAAAGTCAAGAATGCAAAAGAATGACAAGAAAGCTTTTAACTAAAAAAGGATACACTTATCGCTTTTGAATGATAATTGCTACAGATGAACTA
Source organism: Parelaphostrongylus tenuis (assembly GCA_019055375.1). Lineage (NCBI taxonomy): Eukaryota > Metazoa > Nematoda > Chromadorea > Rhabditida > Metastrongylidae > Parelaphostrongylus > Parelaphostrongylus tenuis. The sequence continues at coordinate 140,088 of JAHQIW010000825.1, read as the reverse complement.
ATACTTGATCACAAATACTATATTTGTACTGATAACTAGAGCTTAGAGCGCATGCGGTGCAGTGGTTAGAGGTGCTCTGCGTTGAACACGAGCTTAATGCTTCGACCTCGCGCTCATGGCTCATCAAGCCATGCATCCCTCCAGGGTTAGTAAGTTGGTACCAGACTGGTCTCAGACTTGTCCGGGAGGATAAGTAGCAATGACTCGGCACAGCAGGAGGCGATTATGAGTTTTTGTATAGGCCAGATATGCATTCAATCACCTCAAACGAAATGGAAATTTGAAGAAGAATGCATGGCGCATCCCTTAGAGATTGATCAACGCCGAGAGCTTTATCCTTTATCATTTAACTACTGTAGTTTCTCTTTCTTCCTCCTTAAGCTAAGCAACAAAGCAATCATCCAAAGAAAGCAGTTTATCACATCTTTTCCCACAAATCTTGAAAATTTACGTTAGAAAGGATGCACATGGCTACCAAGTTTCAGTCTAATGCTTCCTTTAGGTCTTATGTTTAGAGTGAGGCTTTTCTTTTAGTTTCAGCAAAAATTCCATGGAAAGTGGAATGATGTAGAGAACGTTTGCTAAACAATGCAATTATCTTGATGCAGACACACGTGATCATTTTATTTCATAGTGAATTACCGCTATCACAAATCTATGAGCATGTTTTAACCGCACAAACACATGAAGATCGATAAATTACAGATTTTCTTTTGAAGAAATGTAGTTTTGTAGGAGGTTCCACATAGTCTGTAGCAGTGGAGAGAGTTATTGAAGAATGATGATGTGCTTGCAGATTAGCCACATTCGCCCTTTTCGTGAATTTTTTGTGAACGAAATTTTATTTCCTTTCTTTTCTGTCTGTTATTCTCAGTACCGCTTTCTAAATTGTGACCCACGCCATGTCCACTTGCAAACTTTGGAATATCACCCATATATCGGTAAACTTCAAATAGAAACTACATTTTTTTGCGGCCTACGCAACTTCATCCTTTTTAGTACTATTTGAAAGTGTGGTTTGGAAATGTTTCTTGGTACTTTTCTGATATCGAAGAGGGTTTTTGAAGATGGTTTTCTTGCTCACAAAGATTTTTTATTAGACTTCCAGCAATCATTCAAAGGCTTGAATCTTGACAACTTTATAAATGCATTTGGTTTTTCGAATTAGGGACGGAAAAGTGCCAGTTTTTTTCTGGACAAATTTTTCTGTTGCACGTTAATCTTTGTTACCCATTACAAATTCAATATGGTGCACTGATGGAGGACATTTTCCAAAATCGTGTAGTGATTCCATTATTTTTTCTCTCGAACAAGGTATTTCGGTTGAATATGAAACAAATTCTGATAATAATGGAAGAGAGGTGTTTGTAGCATAGCGCAGATCTAAATATTATCGCGTTTTGATTCACATTGCACAACAATTTACCGTGCGGATCCCACCACTTCTTGTATCCGCTTCGTTTCCGGCATCCGTCCTCAACAAGGGTCTTTTAAAGAGTCACATGTTGCTTTAACTGCTTCTTGAAAAATTTCGTCTTCTTTATAGAGGTCGTATAATGTTAGTAGAGACAATTATCTTTGCAATATCGAAAATTCGCGAGCTACGGCCTTCCTAGGCATGCAATCGATTACTTACAAAACCTTGTTGGGAAAGGATCGAACCAGCGTCTTGCTTTTCACTTTGTCTCATGATACACCGCATCACGAACCACTGTGGCACCGTGCAGTCATTTTCTTATTCGCAGAATGTTTTGAGTGTTCTTGAATATACGCTATATTTGAGAATGTCATTAATCGTTCTTTTAGGCACCGGTTGGTTTTCTACTGTGCTGATTTAGTCAAATGCGTAGCAAAAATCAGCTATCTACCTTATCCTCTTTCGAACTTGTTTTTTAGTCCCTGTAGTTCACATGCGTTAGGCCTAATAGCAGGATTCAATGCTGTTTCATGTGTATATTAGAAATGTTCGACACGCATGGCAAGATTGGTGTGAGAGTAGGACATATGTTTAACTCTGCTTGCCAATCTCCTCTTCTTGACTGAGACAATTTCGCTCAAAGAAAACGTTGTGTCTGCTGTTTATCGCTTTTCCTTACAGAACCAACACCGGGATTATTTGGATTATATGTGTCGTGCGTTATGTCTGCCACACTGTCCACTCTCTCCAGTGGAATGAACAGTATGGCGGCTGCAATCTATGAGGATTTTTTGAAGCAAAAATTAGATGGTCATATCACTGATCAGCAGGCTACGTTACTTAATAAGGTGAGCTTGACAAAATGAGCAAGGTCGATGCAATTGAATATTTTTGGGTTTTTCTTGAGTTTTTAGTAAAATTGAATGTTTTTATACGCTTGTTGTTGCGTGCGGAATCATTTCGACGATACTTGCATTCTCTGCTGCTCCACTAGGAGGGATACTGCGGGTACTGTTCCTTCATTGTGTAAGAGTAGCTCAGATTTTAGCTTGAAACAAAGCTTTTTTTAGAGAAAATTAGAAAAACTTGTTTCTATCGTAGGTCACTATGATCCGAAGCTTTGCTGGGGCTACTAAATGATTAAGGCAGTTCATTCGGTGGAGAGTTGATCTATAACGAGATTATTTCTCAGTTATAAGAAGAAATGAGCACAAAATGTAGATAAGATTTTATTTGCTAGAGATTCCGAATAAGTGTGTATTAGAAAGTTCTATAGCTGGATTTTTTGATAGTCACAATCACCAATGTGGTTGTAAACAATAATTGTCCAACAATGAAACAAAAATCTCTTAGATAAGCTTAGATTACAACAACTCAAATAAAACTTTATGAATCAAGAAATGGCTACTGAGAATGTAATCTGATGAAATAACTACATTTGATAGGTATGTATAAGCGTACTGGGAGCGATGTCTGGTCCAATGGTAGCAATATTTGTCTTGGCAATGTTTTTTCCTCGTTCTGGATTTTGGAGCTGCATCGTGTCGTTTGTCACCTCCAACATTATTATGGTGATCATCTGCATGGCAAATTATGTTGAAGATCCATACCGCAATCATTTCCTTCCCACGAACTCAAGGTGAGCACTGTAGGGAGCGAAGAGAACGAAAATCTATGTAGACATTTAGTAATATGCTGTACAGAAATTAATGCTAATTCTCTTTTACTGACATATCATTCACAAAAATCTTTCTCAAAGTCGGGTGATCTTGTCGACAGATGAAAGCTTTAGTAAAATCTCGCATTTTCCCTTAATGAGCTTTGATCATGAGGGCAATGCCAGATTTCTAGTGCATATAGCACCTAATGTACTGACCAGCTATAGCGCCGTTTTGAAATCAGTGCTTATTTAATAACAAAGTCGCTCCGGGCTAATTTATAAAGATCATCATTCCATTTTCTTCGTCTCCTAGAAGGGGAAAGGGCCACAAGATGAGTCGAGAGAATCTTAAAATGGTCTTGCAACCACAATTATCGTACCTGCGAACACCAGTGTTTGTGCGCTACATTAAGCGGTTAAGATAATGCGTTTGTAGATTAGCTGGAAGTGCTGTGCCTTTGTGATGTTTTTTGGACAGCGGTGAAGTGCAGTGTGATACGCTAACAATTCAGTTGCAAAAAAAAAAAACAAACAGATCTGTCAGTACTTTTGAGTTGAGGAGCTTATTTTCAACAAAGAATATGCTATCCTCAGAAGAACATCCAACAAGATTTTCTTAAAGAATACTCGTACCACTTTCAGCATTGACGGTTGTGGTTCAAGTAATTTCTCAGTTCGACATCAACCGCCGTACGATACTCACTACGGTAATCCAAGTACCATGTTCATATCAAGGTACCATTCGCTGTCAACTCTCTTTATGAGTATCTTCAGTATTTTTCTGTAATTCCAGAATTTCCACGTATAGTTATCCTGGTATAGGATTTGTTGTTATGATGGTTATTGGTGTAATCATTAACTGCATCAAAGCCGAAGAAGAACCGGAAAAAAATCCGTCATTTAACGTTTGCGGGTCGAAAGTAAGTTTGTGATTTATTGAATCGTTTTTTATAATAGGATTTGCAATAACCTCTCGCTCTTTTTCATCGCACTGAAGCATTTTTATTTGTTAGAACTTGAATAAACATACTCTTTTCAAAATTCCAGGGAGCCTTGGCCAGAAATGGAACACGAGTACGATCACTTCATTTGCGGAGATAAAGCCTTGTGATCACTAGTCTTCTACTTTTGTTGCATATAAATAATAAATCTGTTAGTAATGCTGATGGCAACTCTCTTTTTTTGCTGCCACAACTTTTGAGTTTTTATTTTTGTTCAGTAGTTTTGAATCTAAAGTGATGAACTACAGTTGAGGTTAACGCCTATTTGCGTGGTCTGTTTGCTTCGTGCCACGCTCGGTGCACTCTTGTATGCAATTCGATAAATACTCCAGAATGACTTGACTTCTTGCATTTCATCACTGAAATTTCCTCTTGCTTGAGGAGCTCGAGACGTTAGTTTCAAAGGTTGTTATCACTAGTGAAATTCATGGGTGGAACAGCGCCGTCAAACTCGACATATAATGCCACAGAATATTAAACAAAAAATAAGTCCCTTTCAAGTAATCTATTGATTATTCAGAGTGTTAACTCATAACTGTGCTCAAAATTAAATATATTTTGTAATTATTACTTGAGCCAACATGTCGTGTGGTCTGTTTAAACGGGATAATATTTCAAAAATTACCATCTAAGAGCAGTTGAGTGTCGAAAATTGCCGATTTAGTAAATTCTCACTTGACGGCGATTGTTTAAATCGTTCGTCGTCGTCTACTCTTTATACGAGAATGTAGGGCCCCCCCCCCCCACAGGAATAGTTAAGGACGAAGGGCCTACCCGACTGACGAGGCTGCAAGGCCGACACATGTGTATCAAGCTGTACAAGAGCCTACAACAGACCACATGACATGGCTCAAGCAATATTCTGAGATATTTTATTGCTAATTATTAGAGTTTGATTTAGCTAAAGTTTATATCTCGTCTTCTGCTCTACTATTAATATTTCCTCTATGACACACTCTATTGAATAGCAAATTGTTCAAAGTACCGCCCTTCGATAAATTTCGGTATGAGCAACGAAAAACACCGTACGAACTTTCCTTTACTCGGTCAAGCTTTGTTCAAAGAGGATGACAAATTGTTATAATAAATGTGAAAGCCAACCCACAGACCCCAGCCGGGCAAACAACGCAAACTAAATCTAGAACATTATTTTATTTTCGTCTCTACAATGCAATAAAGAAAGTTTTCGTAATCCAAGCACTTTATCAAAATATCGATTGTTTGAGGAAAAAGTTTGTTCCAGCCGAAAAGGATTTCATAAAAATATACACCCAAATGGATGTATTCCGTCCCGAAAGGGTTATATATGAAATTCGAGATTCATCAAGGAAAAACCATTTAATGCGGAAACAGTGACCGCTGTCAATTTAGAAACAAATTATCTGAGTTCTTATCATCTTTACTAGGAGCAGCAAGCTCGTAATTTACAGGTTTTTGTAGACAAGATGTGTGTTATTATTTGGATAATGATGAAATCATTATTTTCTGAAGTTCATGGCATTTTCAGCCCTTCAAAATAGGACAAGATGGAATTACCATTACATCGCTATGTTTGCACCCGCTGTACTTGCAGTAGAAACAATTTAAATTTTGATATATCTCGTTAGAACTTCCAACAGCCTTACCGAGTTTCGTAATTTGTGATATACATAGGCTATAGAAAGTTCGAACTAGTCTACCGGTTTGCCATGTTATTGTACCTCACAGACAGATCTACTGCTTCTCGTCATCACGTTTCTGACGACGGGATCGAGCCAATAACTGCTTGTATAGAGCAGGGGACATCCAAACACTGCGCTATAAGAACTTTGCCATTGTTATGATTGTGAAACTTCCAATTTCTGATTGTTTCTGACATGAGATGACAGAACTGATGTTATTCACAGATGAGCGATAAGAGTGCTTGCTGGTGGTTTGACGCTAAACACGATGCAATTATTCACAACAAATACTGTATTTGGAGGACATGGACGGCGTAGTTTTCGTTGACACAAAGGACGATGTCGAGCGATTAGAAGACAAATGAGGCGAATCGTCGCCGGAAAAATAGACCTTGGTTGTTTCTTACTCGCTGCCTCAAAAACTGTCTTCTGTGCAAAGTTATCAGCGAACTTCAAACGATAATCATTTGTGTTTACTAAAAAGTATCAACGTCCTTTTCGTCATGGTGCTATCACTCAATTGGTCATCGTAATCACTACACTACTGAACTTGATCTTATTATGATTTTCCACTTCGGAAAACTCTATTCTGGAAGCTTACTTTGCATCAGTATCACCATTCTTTGTGCTCGATCAGAACTAATGTCGATAGTCAATGTTGAATGGATATGAACTATACTTTTAGGACATTTTTTTAGCTCTTTCAGATGCGCTCGTTGCTTTTCGTGCTGTGTATGATTGCCTTGTGCTCATCATGGGTCATCTATAGAAGAAATCAGAAGAAAAAACTCATTTGCAAAGTGCGTTTCCCTTCAGAAGTAGAGCTGAGAAGGAATATTCGAGTAAATTATCACTTATATTCATATTTACAATATCGAAGTGATAATAATCGGAACGTCTATTGCATCTTTACATGAAAAAGGTGATTATAAGGCATAGTGATAACACCTCCGTTTCTGCAGTTCTCCACAGGTTTTACCTACTGAGATTTTGGATTTGCTTCTTTTTGACAATATCGCTTCTCTAAATCTTTAGCTAGTGTCATAATCACCAGTGTAAATAGTGAAGAGACGATTCTGAGTAAACATGTTTGAAAAATCTCCGTAAAATTGGTATGCACTCATTTTGAGACACTTTCCAGAAATAAAAAGCATAGTTCCCTAGAATTAGTAGCTAATCTCACAGTGTCAATAAATACAAAATGAGATACTCGTCGATTTCCAAGCTAATATTGCAGTGGAAACAATACATCTAACACTTCGGTGACCAGCTAAGCATGTGGTCGCTTTTGTTATCATTCGTGCTAATAGTCTGCTAAGACAGCTAATCTATCGTCTCTCCTCTGGCTCAAAATTTCTTTTTTCCTTCTCTTCTTTGCGGAAACTGAGTAATGAAACGGTAATCTCAAAAGACTCTGTGAGCCTCACCCCTCTAGGACTGACGTGGAATACACGTCATAACGGATATGGGTATCGACGCTTTAATCGATGGTCGTCAAAGTGTTAAGACGTGAAACTAGGAAACATTTGTTGATAACTGAGTAGAGAATTCGCGGTAGTCATATTTTAACCCATTTGATGGCTGGCAGCAGTCAATCGTGAACGGATTGATCAAAGGAGCCATAATGGCATTATGCCTCCTAATAGTTGAAGCTGTGTTAGACTTTTATTTCACTTTTCCAGAATTTCTATTACTAGTTCCTACTTGATTTCTAGCGGTATGGTGAAATGTGAGATATATTTAGAAGATTACTGAGATTATAAAAACTTGAAGCCGGTGGCTTTGAGCCATAAATTTTACGTCGTACCTCGTTGAATATGAACTAGGCAGAAAATGAGGGTAGATAGAAAACTGCTTAGTGGACGAGAAAATGCTCAATTTTGAAAGAAACCTCCAAATCAGGAAGAGTTGGTTTCGTTGAACAACACCATCTTGGACTATTCACCAGAAGATGCATCTATGAATATGAGCAGAAAAAGAAGGGACATCCACGTCGATCCAGTGAACCTCGAGCCAATCATATTCTTGATGTGAGTTGATCTTTCGTTTCTGAATAAAATTTTTTTCAAAATCTATAGCCAAAGTTATCTGAAAAATGCGTCGAAATTCAATTTATCTGCCTGCGTAGGGTTACAGTGAAGATCTTGTATATCTTTATTTCACTTCCTCACGTTTTTTTTGCGTATGTCGGTGGTCTCTTTAGGACATTTGGATGCCGGCCAAGATTATATTATAACACTTTTTAGCCGTGCAGGAACATGGTTGATGCGATCCACAAAATGGCTGCTATTTTTGTACAGTTGCTCGATAATACTTACAAATCCTTTTCGGTCCATTCTTCTTCATGGATTTGACGTGGAAACTTTTCTTCACGGAATCGGACATCAATGTTTTGTCATCGCTGTTTAATCCTTTCACACTCATGAAAAGTTTCACGAAGGTTAATGACACAATCCGGCTTGGTGTCACATACCTTTGTTTTATTTTGGCAGGCATTGCCCATATGGGCGCACATGAGGCGCAGTGGCTAGAGATGCCCTGCGTCGCTCACGAGGTCCACGGTTCGAGCTCGCGCTTGTGACTCACTAAGTGGAGGATAAGCAATACTGACGCGCTACAGCGGGAAGCCACCGCGAGTCATTGTAAAGGCCAAATATGTATTCAATCACCTCAGACGAAGTTAAAAATTGAAGACGAATGTATGGCATATCCCTTAGGGATTAATCAATGCCGAGAGCTTTTTACTTTATTGCTCAAGTGCTGTGTGGATAATGGTCGATATGAGTGAGGTGATGTCAACTCCTCGCGAGAAAATGAAGTCGCTCCAAAATTGTGCGTTCAAGCCGCTAACAGATTCCCAGTCGTATTAGTTATCTCACAGCGGGATCGAACTTCAATTTTTTCACGGTAGGCCCATTCATAGCACGAGTCCTTTTTACTTGCATTTCAACCAAATCTCACTCTGTGAATATTAATTCAGAAAATGTATTTGAACTCCGATATCATACTCTTGTTCCTAACAGTTTGCGTCTTGTGGTCTCTTTCTTATAGTTTCCTATACCGTGCTGAGCTTTCTGATAGCAGTCTCACAGAAACCTTCTTTCTAGCTTAGAAAGAGTGGTGGGAAAATTATGCGTCGGTAGTGCAACGGGGTTAGAGAACGCGCCTCCGGATAGTGTAAAATCCTGATTTGAGTCCCGCCTGACGCAAAAGTTGTGCACATCACTCTACATCATTAGACATATTGCGCTAAAAGTGATTAGATAGAAAGGATTTTGTTAGAAACACTTTTCAATACAAGCTACATTCCCAATCAAAACTGTGAATGCACAAAATGAAGACTATGTTCATACGAGGTGATAGAGTATTGAATTGAATTTCCTGCCACATTAAGGATTCTGCTTTGCAATTTGCTTTTTTTCCGAATTCTAAATTCTTCACTTTTGTGGAACGATGCCTCACAGCTTATGTTGGGTTTATCTTATAACGAGCTGCACCCTCTAAAGTAGCATAAAGATTGACATCAATGAAATCGTTCTCTCATTTCAATACGAGAATATGACACATTCTAAACTGCCGATTAGTGTCATAGTTTTCTGATATAATTTCCATTTCGTTTCATGTGACCACGGATATGGTATAACGGTTGTCTCACCGCTCAACCTCACCAACAGATACCTGCCCAAACTTGCGGCCAATTTTCCAACAGAACGATATTTGCTCCTTACATTGGCTTATTCTTAGCTGAGCTTCTAGACGGAATTTCTCAAATCTTTTTTCCAGGACGCACGATCAAATATTATGAGGATTTCAGCACTTCTTGTATTCTACTCAAATTCTCTCATCCATTACCCACAAAAATCTTCAAGTTTGTGCAGCGATGCGGCTTTTTTGCTTGTGGTTTGCTTGGTTCTGCTTATGAATAGCGATTTTGAGTTAGCCACTTTTTTCTAAAATCCCAAAATTGCTGTGCTGAGATGGCCCTGGTCTTCACCACATATACTCTTCAGCTTGGGTGAATACGAGAAGCACTTCTCAGAGTAGATACCTCCGAATTCAAAGATTTGAGAGGATTAATTCACTAGACAAAGAGTAGACGCAAGGCCTAGCATATATATATATATATATATATATATATATATATATATATATCGGCATTTCTCTCACTTATAACCAGTATCACACTGATTATGGAATACAAAGACCATGAAAGGAGACAAGTAAATTTTTCCTTTATTCTACTTCATTCGAAGCACAGATCTCAAAATTCCTGACGCACATTTTGAGAGTATGATACAAGCAGACAAGTAACACATTTCACCTACAGATACTAAATTTTTTGAAGTTGAAAAAGAGTAAAAGTGCTTATATTAAATTTGATGAGGATTACAATGATTTAGACGAAGAGCAACTCTTCTAGCTACGTGGATGATGGTGACTTTGACATTGTCTCCGACCGTCTGACACAGGACGAAATTGCGGAAGTGAAGAAGCGGATCATCGACACCTGTAATGCATTGGATAGACCACCGTAAATTTGAGGCAAATTGATATTCGAGAAAAAGGATGATTGATGCGAATAAATTTAGATCACTTATCAAAAATGTCTACTTCACTGAGAGTAATCAATCATTTCAAACAACTCAAACCCGGTAGAATATTGCGCAAAATTGTTTTGAGGACAATTTAACCGCGCAAAATACTCACTACTAAATTTGAAAAACAGAAATTATCATTTTCAAATCATAGAGAGGTCGAATGAAAGCCCTTTTGTAATAATTTTAGCTTTGTTATGTGTCAGCTAACTAACATCGATTGTTGCAAATGGATTGTCCAAAAAATGCAGATCTTCTTCAACAAATTATCAGCAGCTTGCTAAGATAGGTGAGTGGTAAGCCAAAACTGATCTCGGACAGGGGTTGAACCTGCAATCCACCTATACTGACGCAGGTGCTATCACTACATCACGGAGATCAACTAAGCTCTATGTCTTAGGTGCTCATCTAGAACATCATAACATTTTGAAGATATAGTAAAAGCAAAAAAATGCTCAATTAGAAGCTGTTTTTATCAAGCATCGCCGAAAGGGGCCACTCTAGAAACTCGATTCGATGTGACTGCGAAATCTCACAATTCAACTGCGAACGTCAGTGGAGCACCGACTCGAATCAAAGTGGCTATGAAAAAGGGAAAAAACGTCGATACACCAGCCGAGTGATTTCTGGGATCATCCTTAGCGTTCAAATGAAATGTAGTATATGTGGAATATATTAAATAATACATTATATGCTATTTACATGAGATACGCATGAGACTTCCACACCTGTCATATGAACGTCAAAAATGAATGGAGGTTGCTTCACTCTTCAACACATTAATGACCCAGCGAGTCATATGTGACTCATGCGTTACCAGTCGAACAGGACAATGTGAACCATATATGATAGTGATTTCAATCGTTATCTCCGTCAACAGATGATTTTTAATGAGCCCTGTGCAGTCAATCGGTAGCTCACTGAATATACATGTTGTAACGGTCAGGAAGAACAACTCTACTCTGCACGTGAAAATATTCAAGAAATTTATATCGAGTGAGTTCACCGATACGTAATTCAACCGCAAGTGACTCTTGTTTTATTTCCACTTGCTATGATAGATCATGGTTATGTTATGGAGTGGGGCTGAATAGGGAATTAGAACTAAAGCCAACATGGTTTAGAAAATCTCCAAGATATCGCAGACAATAATTATGAGACATAATGAAATTTGAGCGTGGTCTTAATGAAATACTTGAAATAAAGGTCTAATATTAGACAAATACCAGCCAAAGAGCATTCAAGTGTACATCAGTGTATATTCGGTAATAGTCTCACTTGACTTAAGCGTGAATCGTTCGCCGTAGTTAACTCTTTACAGAGAGAGTAGAGCTTTCGAGAGGATCGGCTAAAAAGACTGAAAGACGACGGGTTCTGCCAGACTGACTAAACTGTAAGGGCGAAACACGTGTATTGGGCTGTACAAGAGCCCATCAACAGACCACATGACATGTTGGTTCAAATAATAATTATGAAATATCTCCAATTGCTGACACATTGTGTTGATATGTTGGATCCCTGTAAAATACAGTCAGTGGTGGTGCACAACCTTTACTCATAAAGCGATAGAGCCTCTTCTATGATTGTATCATGTTCACAACATTTAAGTCCTCTAAGCTCAATAGGAGAACTATCACCTAGCGCAGAAGCCTGGTACGTCCAAAAATAGGCTTTGACACTAATAAGTCAATAAACGCTTAGTTTTTCTTAGGTAATGAAGAATTTCTCACAGGATTGGCAGAAAGCTGCTCTTTTGCAAGTTTTCAGCTAAGAGACTTGGTTCTCGATTTTGTTTTGAATTTATTCACTTCGGATATCTTTGCAAAGTTTTTGAATTATAAAGAAAGAGGTATTTTCTAAACGATCACGGTGTCTTCTTCACTTAATAGCGCTCAACACGTTACTAAAAATTTTGTGCAGGTGCAATATACTTCAATATTTCAGAAATTTCATTATTTGTCTCCACAGTGTTTTCCATACTGTGAGGAACACAGTACTTTTAGCATTCAATCGGTTTTTCTTCTTCTTGAAAGTCGTAGAATATTGGTTGAGCGCATCTTTTTCCAATCTCGAGCTTAACCTGGCTGTGGCGTTCCATAGAGCGTTCGTCGTTGATTGCCAGTATTGGGGTAGCAACGAGCTCTACAACCACTCGGTCACGGCTCCCTCAGAATCTGCGTACTACTTTTTTTATTCATTTGCGTGAATTTCGAAATATCTTGGAAAAACTGAAAAGTTAAACAGAACATGTTTCTACACAAATCCGAATTCGTGATTTCAAAAAAATCAGAACACTTGGTGACGCCACTGTTATGCTTTGATGCTGGAATGGTATTGACTAAAAGATACAAGACCGATTCAGAAGATATGTGATAGCGTGAGCTTTAAAGATGAGTAAGATAGAGCAGCCCCCTTATTGTCACCGAGCACAATCCGATTGCAATAGACCACCAAAACGATTGATTTTGTATCGTATTCAGGTGAAACACTGTGATCACTTTATGACATTGGTGGATCAAAAACATGAATCCGGACGTGCAGGAATTCTTTGTTTTGGAGCACTCTTAGCACTGATATAGATATCATTTCCGTTATCTGGCAGAGATTTTGTGAAAGAACTCCTTTTACTGGCAGAGACCTTCCGTTAAACTTATAGTGATCAATATGTGGAATCTGTGCAAAAACGTTTGCGTCAGCCGGGATTCAAACCCAGATCTCACTCTTTCCGGGAGCGTATGCTAACCATTGCACTACCGACTAGGGTAGTGCAATGGTTAGCATACGCTCCCGGAAAGAGTGAGATAGATCTGGGTTCGAACCCCGGCTGACGCAAGCGTTTTGCACAGCACTCCACATATTGGGTATACTATAACATCATACCACTGCAAGTGGTAGTCAAAATAAAAAAAATTAAGATTGATCATAGTAATCATTCGATCGAATCCTAAATCTAACAACAAGGATCTCACTTCACATGTGACTCGCACCTGCGTGATCAATCAATCGATACAGTCGATCTAAACGGCCCATGTAAAATTCAACCTTGCTTTTCTTACTAAACCGCTGAACAGAGGCCTTCATAAAAACCAAGCGCATTTTTGAAAATTTCGTTGATTATATAGTCGAATGGTTACTACAGTTTAAAGAAAGAGCTTAATTTTATTTTGAACGCGACCACAGCTCAGATTTCACTATACCCAAGAATCATTTTTAAGCCACACATGTCATGTGGTTTGTTGAAAAAGGGCTGACTTATGGAGCCCGATACACGTGTTTCAACCTTGCCTTGTTGTTTGCGGTCTCGCCAGTCGGGTACTTACCCTTTCTCGTCTTTTGCTAATCTCTGTGGGTGCTCCAGTCCCCGCACTAAGAGTTAGCGACGACAAATGTTTTACACTCTATGTCCAGTGAAATTATCACCGAACCGAAGTGAAATTTTTAACAAACCACATGATATGCGTGGCTCAAAAACGATTCTTGGGCATGTTGAAATTTGAGCTGTGGTTTTAAGAAAACACTCGAAACGGCTGATATGATATATTAAATATATCAGCCAAGAGCAATCGAGTGTACAGTACTCTGTGTTCGGTGATGATTTCACTGGACAAAGAGTGTAGAGCGTTCGTCGTCGCTAGCTTTCAGTGTGGGGACTGGAGCACCTGCAGAGACTAGCAGACGAGAAAGGGCGACTGCCCGTCTGACGAGACCGCAAGGTTGAAACACGTGTATCGGGCTCTATAAGTAAGCCCATTTTAACAATCCACATGACAAGTGTGGCTCAAAAATGATTCTTGGGCATATAAGGAGATATTTCTGAAACTAACTATGAAAACTTTTAGTCCGATAAATTACTCTTTTTCAAAAGTCCCTGAGCGATTATGGAAATGATCCTGCAGATGTTATAGCTAGATATTTATAAGTGTTGAGTGATATTTATTACAATTCATACCTCTTTTTCTCGTTAATAATATATGTTACATAATTCTAACCATATGCCATCCAGATAAATAACCACGATAGAGAATTCTGCTAAAAAGTCGTCCAAATGATCATAAGTTACAATTTCTTCACTGTTGGCGCGAGCATAGTACAGTAATCAGCAACTATCGCCCAGACATTTGTCAGATTAGGTAACAACTTGAGGTAATAAAATAACCTCTGCACCGTAAATTATCGTATAATAATAGGAAGTCGTTCTGGACGTCAACTATATGCTTCTCGTGTTGATGTATTAATAAGTGAAAAAACGCCTTATATCCAGAAGAGAGGAAAGGAGGAGACATGCAATCATATACGAACAACCGACTCGAGAGCATTGATGTTGGTGCTCCTATTTAATCGAAGACTCAATCGTAATTTTAAACAACAAAGAAGTGACTTTTTTCTAGGTCAACAAAGAGACACGCAGAGGCGATGGCCGTCTGTGTCCAAAAGGGCAAATACGAAATCCCCATCCCAACGCAATTGTTACTTATCTTGTCAGTATATCTCATGATTCTACCTTTATCTCAAGTGCTTCATTAAGACTACGCTCAAATTTTAATAAATCCTTTCATTATTATTTGGGCCAACTTGTCATGTGGTCTGGTAAGGGCTCTTGTACAGCCCGATACACGTGTTTCGTCCTTACAGACTTGTCAGTCGGGCAGAACCCCTCGTCTTTCGATATTTTTATAGTCAGTTCTCTCGAGGGCTCTGCTCCCTTACAGAGAGTTGTCGAAAACAAACTTTACACTCTATGTCAAGCGAAGTTTTCACCTAACACAAAGTGTTTTGTACTCAATTGCTCGTTGGCTGGTATTTTTATCATATTGTGCCTTTACAATTTACCTTTGCGAGAGTTCAAGCAACCACTCTGTCTCATTTTTCACCGATCTGAAGAAAACCTTTGATTCGGTGGAAGCAGAAGCGGTTATAGAGGCTCTGGATAACCAAGGCGTCCCTAGTCGGTACATAATAATTCTTCGCGAGCTTCACAAAGATTTCACGACCAGAATATCTCCATTCTACAACAATATCACCATTGACATGAAAAGAGGGGTTCGACAAAGCGATACAATTCCGCCAAAACTAGTCACTGCCACCCTGCAAAACGTCAGGCGAAAATTAGAATGGGACGATATGGGAGTGAAAATTGACGGTCGACAATTTAACCATCTTTGCTTTGCTGACGAGATCTTTCTCATAACACCAAACATCAGTCAAGCGGAACGAATGTTGACCGATTTCGATAACGCCTCTGGAAAGATTGGTCTTCAACTAAATCTAACGAAAACAATGTTCATGAAGAACGGATGGGTTTCGAATGCACCATTCACGCTCAACGCGTAACGACAATCTCCGAATGCTCCAGTTACGTCTTTCTAAGTCGTGAGTGCAAAATGATAAACGACCTAGTTTCAGAGTTGAGCAGGAGTAAACGAGCGGCTTGGGGAACGTTTAAGAGCATCGAAGATGTAGTGAAGAGGGCAAAGAACATTCGACTCCGTGCCCACCTTTTCGACTCGGCAACTATCCCTGCCCTAACGTATGCAGCAGAAACCTGGTCGCTAAGTAAGCAGCATGAAAGATCACTTGGCGTTATCGAACGCGCAGTCGAAAGGTCGATGCTAGGAGTATCCCGTATTTCGCAAGTGAGACAAAGGATCTGAAGTTCCGACCTACGTCAACGATCGAAAATCAGAGACGCCGTTCTACACGCCAGGATATCGAAAATAAGGTGTGCCGGACACGTGATGCGCTTCAACGACAACCGCTGGACGAGAGCCGTTACCGACTGGAATCCTCGGTACGTCAAGCGCTCTAAAGGAAAACCACTGACCCGTTGGTGCGATTTCTTCACGAAAGCGATAGAAGAAAAATATGATGCTCAGCAAATTCCTAGAGCAAAGAGGACCCACTGGGCTACTCTTGCACGCGATAGGGAAAAATGGAAGAGTTGCTGGTACCCGCTCGAGTCACTCGACGATCAACGGGAAGACAGGTGATACAGGTGATACCTTTATTTCGAGTGCTTCATTGCATGTCAATTTACTACAATCACTCTGTGTTAGGTGAAAATTTAGCTTGACATAGAGTGTAAAACGTTTGTCTTTGATAACTCTCTGTAAGGGAGCAGAGCTCCCGAGAGAATTGACTATAAAAATTTCGAAAGACGACGGGTTCTGCCCGACTGACGAGTTCGTAAGGACGAAACACGTGTATCGGGCTGTACAAGAGCCCTTACCACACCACATGACATGTGGCTCAAATAATAATGAAAGGATTCATCTCATGATAATTATTTGAGCCAATATGTCATGTGGTCCTGTAACGGGCTCTTGTACAGCCCGATACACGTGTTTCGTCCTTACGAACTCGTCAGTCGGGCAGAACCCTTCGTCTTTTAGTCTTTTTAGCCAATGCTCTCGGGAGCTCTACTCTCCCTATAAAGAGATAGCGAAGACGAACGATTTACACTGTGAGTCAAGTGAAATTATCACCATACATACAGTGTTGTACACTCGATTGAGGGCTCCCGAGAGAACTGGCTAAAAAGACAACTAAAATGACGGGTTCTGTCCGACTGACGAGACTGAAACGTCGAAACACGTTTACCGGGCTGTACAAGAGCCTAATACCAGATCATATTATATGTTGGTTAAATTAATAATTATGAGATGCATCGAAATTTGAGCGTGGTCTCAATAAAATACTCGAAATAAAAGTGTAATACATTCTCACTGTTTCTACAGCTCAAAACATAATTCCAATCTACAGAAATAGATAAATATTATATTTCTTCATTACAGAAGTGGAAAAATTCCAGTTGGGTTTATTTTATAACGAGAAAACAGTTTACGATCGCTGAGAATTACTTAATGGTCTATTGACCTCTTCTTGAAGCGAAAAGTATTTATGCGCATGACTCTTGCAACAGTTATAGTTTCATGGTGTAATAGAATAGGATTAATGATTTTGAAAAAATTCATAACATTTTAGAATCGATCTTCTTTTAATCAGTACTTTAATAGTTGAGACATAATCATTGAACCCAGGGTTACTATATCACATTTTAGAATGGCACAATGTTACTTGAATTAAATCAAATATTTTTCACTTCGGCAATCAATCCATTATGAGAGTTGGTTTTTTCTACGAAGAAATATTTGAAAATTACATTTCTGTAAATTGGTCCCACTTCATTTCTACATCATCAGCTAATGTTTGGCTCACTAAAAAGCTTACATAAGCTAGTTATAAGTATTCGTTGAACCGTCGTTACGGCGACGGCGCCGTCCTCAAAGCCGTGATGATTCAAAATGAGTGGAGTGGAGCAGTGCACGAATTAAGTAATTTCACCCCGACCGAAATGAGTTCTTCAAGCCAAATTTATTGCCGCTGACATTATGAGAGGCTTATTAAAGTCCGCACGTGGCGTGCTTAACTCCAAAAGATTCAACTCAATGCGAGTACGTAAACTCACATAGAAAGAAGAAGCTACTTCAGTCAGTTGATAGGAATCGCCGCGATGGTTGCGAAACCTAAACGACAATAAAGAGTTTCTTACAATGACATCGCATAACTGTGGAAAGAAAACTTCTAATGAGCTAAGATTAGCTCACAAGATGTCACAAATAAAAGCGGTAAAAGACGACGTAGTACGTTTCCGTAGAAAATGGCTTTAACTACCTTGAATGGTATTGCAGGATATAAGTCATTTCTGCAAACGAAAAAACTTAGGATGTTTAACACAAGGAAAAGCTCTAAGTAATTCATTTTCGTTTGGACTATTTACAATACATATTCAAATTACATGAAAAGTTAGATACAAATAGAAAGTGCCGAGTTACAAGCAAACTTAGAAGCTAAGGTAATCAACAACAATTTCCTTTCCAGATTCAGGGTTGTACCACTGAGGACCTCATCATGCTCTCGTCATGCCCTCGTCTCAGTCGTATTTTGATCCATTCGCTGATAGTCAACACTCACTCGTCAACGGGGTTGATCCAGAAGTCACAACTCGGCACAGATCCTAGTTGCGTCAAAGACATGTTTGAAGTCACAAATTTTTCAAAACTATTTGCTGCCTAATTCTCACCCTTTGGGGGAGGTACAGGTGTGAAATTTAACAACAAGCGTGAGAGATGAGAGCAAAAACATCGAAGGTTATTAGTGGAGAATGTGTGCACCAGAAAAGCCTTTGTGAGCTGAAAATTCTGTTTTTGTGTGTATTCTTTTCTGCGGAGATTATTTTCTCCTAGCAGTGATGTTTTTCAAATGCGCTCTAGTCCGTCCTTTACTCACTGATTTTGTGATGACTATTAGAACTCTCAATATAGTTTACCTACTTGCCTCCTCCTCACCTTCCCTGAGATGGCCTACTGCCTCACTTTGCGTTAGGAATGTGCCACAGTCACTGACTGGTAAGCACCTACTTTGAATGCCTTAAAAAGCATTTAAGACTTCAAGTAGTGAAGATTTCGCAACTCAAAATAATACCAATAAAGAATATACTAACACTGAGTGTTACTGATGACTTGAAAAAGTAATTCATGTAATCATTCAAGTGAATAGGTCTCAAACGATAAGCAGAACAATGTTTTTGTTGCTTTCTTAGGGTCGGGCAACGTTTCGTAACCTGTAGGGAGACTTCGTCACTTATGTGTTCGCTCAATTTCTATTTACGAGAAGGAAATGACTTCCTTCTCGTGCGCTTGTTTATTTGGTGGTACTAAGGTCCCCAGTGAGCTATTAAGAGCTGGCTATCTACGACATGTCCGTCAGCTTCGTACGCCTGGATTCCTATTCTCTATCGCCTCCCTATTCGTTGCTCATCATGGTACTTATTTTCAGAATTCATAGAAGTCATGCTTATAAAATTGCAGAAGTCTTCAAAGCGTATGGTCCGTCATTACTCATACTATTCCAGATATTCACGATCTCTCTCAATACTGAATGATATGCAATTGAACCTCGAGCGAGAATTGAACCCGCGTCTTACATTTCCGGGGCGCGTGCTACAACTGGGCCAATGAGGTATTTGTTCTGCCATTATCCTTTCTATGGCCCCGGAAAGAGTGAGATGTTGGTTCAACTCCCACCCAATGTTTAAAGTTTTGCATATTATTTGACGTCACTAGACACTTAGTTATAACGTCACACTGCTAAAATAGTAGTCAAATGAAAAAATTGTTACTGATTTTCTCACTGAGGGCAGAATCCTATTCGTGATTTTACAAGATTGAAAACGAAGAAGTAATAAAAAGTTGTGGATCACCCTCGCTCTAATTGAGACAAGATGTTGCCTTATGTTTGGAAGTGCGAGCACTATGAGGTGGTTGCGAGTTATTGTCGCGCTCTTCGGAAATAAAGTTGATTCTATCAAAGTAGCGCTACCCTCCATTTCACTCAAATGAGGATGAACTGCTCCTTCCTTATTCTTTCAAAAACAACACCATGAAGCACAATAGTCTCCTTAAACCAGAGGTGTAATAACGATTGAAAGTACCTGTGCTGTCAACTGAAAGCGCCTGTATACCATTCCTTTTAACTCATAGTCAAAATCTATCATAGCATTTTTTTTCAAAAAATTCTTTGGTTGCAAGTGACAAAAGTCATTTATTAGCAAAATACAAACAAGTAATAATGCAGGACAAAAAAGGGGATTACATTATTATTTTTTACGATGAATTTATCATGCAAAAACGCGTACACGGCTATTTCTTTAGTTAGTATTCGTTTTACATAACGTCTTTGTAGTGTCTTTTCAGAATTCAAGGTTTTGAAGTTTTCCTTTGGTAGGACGGCTTAGACGTCAAAGGAAAAAGTGCTTAGAGGGCGAGGAAATGATGGATGGAGAAGTGAACCTCGAAGAATCTCTAACCATTTCCGGATAGCTTCATCAAAACTAGAATCAATTCATAGAAATGCATCCAATTTGTTCAAGAACAAAAGTATCTCCCAGTTATAAATTTACAGAAACTTTAGAGTTTTGGTGTGCAATGTGCTTCATTTATGCTTATTCAACGAACTAGATAGAAAATTCGGAGTGAATTTGATTTCGAAGAGACTACAACTATACAATATAATTTGCGGTATTCGTTTGTTTTTCCTATAATTCACGAATTGATATATAATGCGCAGTTAAGGGAGTACCTAAGTACATGGAATCTCAATTCTACAAAGTCATCTGTCAAGAATGTAGTAAAAATGGCTATCAACTTTGTTTACTCCTTCTATCTTACCTTTCTCAACTATCTCTTAATTTTTTCTGGCAGCCACTCATGAGAAATTTATAGTGACTTTCAAATTAAACCGAGTTCTTTCGTTATTTTTCAAACTGAAAGATCACATACTGGGTGAGCTATGAAACCTCCATTCCTTTTGCTTTTTCGCATCCATCCAACACGAAAGCCTATGTATTTGCAAATGGGTCCGACTGTTGCTTCCGGATTTTTGGCAATACTTATGATTGTCACTGAACGCAGACGTTCATTATCTCTACAATCCTCGGACTGCTCTAGGAAAAAACGCTTTCAAACTCCAACCACAAACAAAATCCACCTCTGTGACCTCATTAGGAAAAGATTTTTGCTGAAATGACGACAGCAATTGTTGAACTTCGAAGGAATGGGAGTCGTGGTTAGCCAGTGATGGGATTAAGGCAGGGCCTCACGCGTTTGAAACGGCAATTCTGCAAACGCCTAACCTTGCCTTTTTTGTTCTGCTAGTGATTATGATTGTCAAGAACGTATTCTATCACTCATTTTGCTCTCCTTTTTACCATCGAGCTTTGTCTTTTCTACTTTTATTGAGAGGAGCAGAGAGAATGGAGGCGATCAAATCAAATTGTTGTTTGATCGCTTCTCACGGAGAAGGACAAACAAAGAGAGAAAATCTAGCGAGCACCCTGATATATCCTGATCGTATTAGCGAGTGAGCGCTGTTTTCGAATGGGGCCGACAACGGCGTTGTAAGGCGATCGGCACTGAAGCTTGGCACTACTTATCTCCACCCATCATAATTGACAGCGCAGTGTAGAATAGGACTCTCGATTGCTTTCTTCGGCTTCGGAATCGTCTTGAAATCCCTCTGTGCACGCCTACCAGATTTTCACTAGAGTCGTTAGCATTCCGATGGGCGCTTGTCAGTTAAACTTCGATATATTGGTAATTCGATAGCTTTTTTATTGTGTTATTATTTCCATGACTCCTTCAATTTCGTCTCAGAATTTTTTTCGTATCAAATGAAAGAGTGGCTTCAATGGATAGTTTTCAACTTATGAAGCTTTTGGCAGCCATTCAGTTTTGCACTTACCTTCGTTCAGCAAATTTGTGAGTATGAAATGAGTGATCTCCCTGGTAATAGCCGATTTTAAATAACAAAATAGGTGTAAAAAGTACTCAGTGGTTTGAAAAACTTTGAAGCTCAGTCGGGACTTGAACGTGCTTCTCAATATTACCAGCGCTCACAGAAAGAGAAGTTAACGGATTTAACACCCTGCTGAGTTCGGAGCTCTCTAAAATTACTCAGCATTCTTGTATATAAAATTATAATGTCATAACATTTGAATTTGCATTAATCGATTTGTTTAGAATGAGTAGAGACTTTGGAAACATACAACCTTACCATTTCTGGTAAAGTTCCATTACATCTGGTCCTGAGTGGCAAATCCAGCTAATGACCGTCAGCTGGAATTGTTCTATTGTGGAAGAGTTTTTATTGTGTCATCTAGGCTCCATGAAAAATCCTCAAGCTGTCTATATGGATAACTTTGAATGACTGTGTAATTTTCATCACAAAACACCCCTATTTGACTGGCTTTCTGCAAAATTCGCAAAAAATTTTTAACTATTTGCCGTATGTCGTAACTTGACGCTTACGGATGCCCTTGCATCAGTTGACGCAGTAAAAGAACAACGAGCGAGCAGCAAGTCTTAAGACTTTAGTGAGTCGAAGTGCACTACTTTAGAAGATGAAGGGGGGGGGGGGGCACGATAGAATTGCACTGTTTACAAGTGAATAAGGCAGGTCATGAGGAAGGAAAGTACGATAAACCGACCATGGATTGGCAAGAATGAAAATGTTTTTGCATTCAGATTTTCAAACACGAATGCATAAGCCATGAATAATATTTACCCATCATAAAAACTAGTCCGCATCCAATATTATATCTTATGTGATTACTATTAGTTAGCAAAGACAATCAACTTGGAAACAGTCTTTTGCTTAGTATGGCTCAGTACCCCAGCACCTTCTTATGCTCCACAGCATTCTTGTGTAAACACCCAGAAAGTAATAAAGTTATACATCTTGTGTTGCGACTTGAAAACAAATATTCAGCAATGAGGAAACCTTTTGTTAACAGAAGATCACGCATCTCCATGGCTCCCTCCTCATTTGGGCAATGACATCCTTTCAATCAAAGGAAGTGGATATTTGTTAAAGATGAGACATTAACTTCTTCATCTCTCGTCGAGTATAGATTTATGCAAAGGTGAAATCCATGCTCCACATTTCAGTGGGTTTGTACAAAGCACCGAACGATATCAGCAAACGCTAGTACATTCTTCGCTCTAACTTAGAGCCTATTGCTATTTCGTGCATCTCTGTCGAAAGCGATCATATTGACGGCTATTGTTGAGCAGCTTCATATGGCTAGTCTTATTGATCTAAGACATTCTAACGTTAGTATGGGAGCAATTGCCAATATTGATTGCACTTTTAGTGTGTTCGTATGCATGTTCGTCATAATACAGGGAAGTTGGCAGAGAATTAAAAAACATGATTTTCAAACTGTGTTTGTTAAATCTCACTTTTTACTCGTTTTCTCAAGTTGTCGCGATTTTGTCGATGCCTTACTTAGATAAAGTTGACTGCAGTATCACCTGTCGTCTGCTGATCGTCGAATGACTCGAGCGGGAACTAATACTTCCATTTTTCGCGCGCTACAGCAGCCCTGTGGGTCCTCTTTGCTCTATAAATCTTCTGAGCTATACATCTTCCAGGCTTTTCGTGAAAAAAATGGGTCGGTAACGACCTTCATTAATCGGTTGTCGTTAAAGCGCATTATGTGTCCGGCCCACCTTATTTTCGATATCCTGGCGTGTAGAACGGCGCCTTTAATCTTCGATCGTTGCCGTACGTTGGAACTTCAGATCCTTTCTCTAATTTGTGAGATACGGGATAGTAGTTCTAGCATCGACCTTTCGACTGCGCGTTCGATAACGCCAAGTGGTCTTCATCTTGCTCTTTAGCAAACAGGCTTCTGCTGCATACGGTTAGGGCACGGATAATCGTCGAGTCGAAAGCACGGAGTCAGATGTTCTTTGTCCTCTTCACTACTTCCCCGAAGCTCTTGAACGTTCTCCAAGTCGCTCGTCTCCTTTTGCTCAACTCGGAGCTAAGTTGCTCATCATGCTGATTTCACGACCTGGATAGACAAACTGGAGCATTCGGAGATGTTGGTTTCATTGAGCGTGAATGGGCACTCAAAACCTATTGGATCCTCATAACATCCGTTTTCGTCATATTTAGTCGGAAACCAATCTTTCCAAAGGCGTTATTGAAATCGGTCAACTTTCGTTCTGCTTGGCTGATGCTTGGATTTATGAGGACGATATCATTAGCGAAGCGAAGATGGTTTGATTGTCGACCGTCAATTTCTGCTCCCATGTCGTCCCATTCTAATGTTCGCATAGAGTGTTTGAAGGTGACAGTGAATAATTTTGGAGAGATTTCAATGTCTTGTCAAACCTCTCTTCTTACGTCATCAGTAATATTGTTACAGAAGGGCGATATTTGATTATGAAATCTTTATATAGCTCACAAAGGATCGATTTTATTGAGTAGGGACTCCTTGGTGTCCAGAGCCTCTATAACCGCTTCTGTTTCCACTGAATCAAAGGTTTTCTTTAAATCGATGAAAGTGAGACAGTACATGACTACAGTCTTGCTGATATTAAAGCGGCAAATTGTGAATTAAATATCGGAGAAAAGTTTCTGCTCGAAAGATGCAGTATTCTCTAACCTATTTGCCACCATGTTGACATCATGGTGACCGTAGAGGAGTGGGCATACCGATTTCGATATATACTCCAATTTATTGGTTTGAAGTTGAGCTCGTTAAAATTTGCCTCTTTCTAGCCTAAAAGTTTTTGAACCTTGTAGGGGCCGAGTAATGGAGCGGTAATCTCAAGAAAGCAGCTCGACAAGCCTTTTTTTGGTTCCAGAGGAAATATGTATACAGTTAGGTACACGTTCAAATCACTCTTCAGTGGCAAGCCCTAACAATGGTCTCTCTCTTCTTCAACGCAATGGTCGTGAATGAGTTAATCTGCCAGAATCTTTTTTTTTTTAAACACGAGCTCTGAAAATCAGTCACATTGGTTCTGCTTCGTTGATGACTGATGTTATAAAGGCGATGTCATTAGCAAACCAAAGGCGACAAGCTGGCAACCACCGGCATTCACATTCATTTTTTCTGCTTCACTTTCAAAGCACTCAAAAATGGTGGTGATTAATATTGATGTGATAGTATTCTCTTACTGGATCCAACAGTGGTTACGTCGCTGTAGAACGCACAAATCCTGGTAAATGAATTTATGGAAGACTATGTGAATTCACAGAGTAGAATCGCTTAGCTCTTATTCTTTTGAAACAGTGTCTAATTTTTAAAGCTGCTGAAGTACGATAGAAATTAGTCCGGCGCTCCCAGGCCTTGTAGATCGCTTTTATCATGTCTGAATCAGACATTATTTCCTATCAAAGTGGAAATAAACCATCTTCTTGCTGTTCAGCCATACAGTAATACGTTTCACAGTACGATGGACTTGATCCATAGCAGTGCTGCTTACAACTGCCATAATTTATTTACTCGTAAATAGTCGACAGCTATTAAAACGAATAGATATAATACCAGCATTGCACATGCCCTTTTTACTCGACTAACAAGGTACTGCATTGGTCTTTGTAATGGCGAATTTTCATCGGAGTTTTCAAATGTTCTTGTGAACACTGCTATCCACTTAAAATTAAGATTTGGAAAAGTTATTGTCTACACAATTTTTAAGAATCCTGTGAACATAGAAAACGCAAATCCGCATACCATCCAAATTTTCGAAATTCTAGCGCAAATTTCAGAGAAGTAGCTTTTGGCCTTGCCTTAAGGCTACTGAATAAAATGTCATGTTTTTTCAACCTTGTCTATGGTATTGTTAAACGTCCTCCCAGTAGGAAGTCACTAAAATAATGAAGCTAATTTTTTGTTTATTCCGAATTTAGCTCTCAGTTCGCGGTCTTATTCCTACTAAATGCTGACCTCGTCTTTTCAGTCAGTCAATTCCACTCAAATTTATGAGCGAAGTAGATTTACTTCAGCCTTCTTCAGCTAGTCGTCAAGGCTTCTCCCAAGGTTGTCTATAGCAATTTATCTAGATTCATTAGAGCATTTCTTAAGTTCTTGATGAAATGATCTTATCTCATAGACATCATCATGGTCTCGCTTGATAGAGGCAGAAAGATTATTGAAGCTGGTACTTGGTAACTTCTTTCCAAGTTCTGAAGTAAATTTATAATACATCCCCCTATTGCACTCTGCCACGTCATTTGTTATCGCAAAAATTCCACTTTTCTTAAAGGTCTTTTTTTGTTAAAGATCCTTTCCTGTATAGCCTTTCCAGAAACGTCGACATATGCCTTGTCAGTAGCTTTTACTGTTCCCTCAGGTTAGTCGTGATACTTATATCTCAGAAAACTCACGCTCGCTAATCATGGACTAGACTTGAGAATTATGAGTGAAGCAAGGTGCATAATACATTAGTGAGCACTCGCTAGTGTCGATACAACATTTGTACTGAGGGTATGCTTCATTTCAGAATGGGTGAGCAATCTGTTTTGCGAATGTGAGTGCATCTCAAGGAACGTTCACGGCAAGTACACATTCTTAGTCCGTGTTCAACTCTATCCACCATTCGAGGACATATCTCATTGTCGCACGCTAATTGACTAGAAGTTCCCAAAAAAGGACAATCACTTCAAGAAGAGAGACATTTGAACTTCCGCCTATAAAAACAAGAAAGCCGAGGTTATAACGAATAGAGCAAATGGAATCATTAGCAAATATACTTGAAATTACGATTACCAAGGACTAAACATTTGACATTGAGTATCTAAATTATTGATTTCGTTCTTTAGAATCATTGATATGGAACATCCGCCATATAGTTTCATCAAAGTGTCTGTGTGGTAACTTCTTGCGCTTTTTCTAATTCTTCCTCTTAGTCGTCACCATAAGATTCAATAGTCTGTCATATTGCCTCATCACGATTGAAGTCTGCATCCAAAACGACTCTCCAATTGATGTATAATGGTTCACCTTTCTGAAAAAATAACTCAATTGTCCTTCCAAAGAGGGGCTTTTTCTTATTCTTGTGGAAATAGTAATTCTAGTTTGGAGCAGTACACCACAAATCAATTTGAAGCTGGCATTCACAACGACTTCTCGATTGAAGGATAGTGATTTACTCTTCGGAAAACGATGCTTAAGAAACTCTCCCGTGTTTTCCAATTACAATCTTTAGCACACCATACAAAATCCAATATCAATCTAACACAAAGCCCGGAATGTATGTTATGGGCACATATAGGGAAGAATTGGACGAGCTGCATTGTGCCCTTTCAAATTCTTATCTGTGAACTAGTTTTTCAGATAGAGTCAAATTCTGCTACACTCTCTTTACTTAGGGGATTAGTTATTTATCAGAGATGTTGTGTCAGTCGTGAACATGAAAGGTTCTCCTTCTTCAGGGGAGTGTATTTTGAGGCGGAGACCAATGCTGTTGAAGAGAGTACATACCAATGAAGAAGCTGCCGGTAAAGAAAACTTAGGGATGTCTTCACTTGGAAACTGACGTTCGATTCAACTTTCAGCCAAGATAGACCAACGAGAAGACTCTCAGATTATGCGCTCATCAATTTGGACCGATATCTATAAAACATTTATTAGTTACTATCCCACGCGTCTTTCACCGTCATTTGTTTTTCCTCCAACATTATGTTCTTGACGGGATGGACGTCACTCAGCAGGGTTTCCATTTTTTTTCATCTCGCAATATGGACCGAAATAGGATGCCATGTAAGAGCACGTCTGAGTCTCCACTAATCTTCAGATGTGGCCATTTAAGTTTACTACAGTTACTATTGATTTTCTCCATAATCATTAGACATAAACCATGTGTTCTTCGTCCTTTCATAATCTGTCGTTTAATAGATCGCTCGTTCAGTTTTATAGGTGTGTTTCTCCCAACTCTTATCAGCTTCTAAACATTGACCACAGATCCTCAAATCACATTAATTTTTATGTTCAGTGCAATGAACCAGATTTGTGGTTCCTTACTATGCATACCAGATTGAAGGAGATTCATTGATAATGGGCATTAGATTGCTAGACCATTTTTCTCTGACATCTTGGCCCTTAATCATTTGCACCGATTTTCTTAGATAGAATGTGCACAATGTTCTGCTCATTTTCCGCATCTCCAGCTTGTTCTCTGTCATTTATGATGAAGAGTCGATTTGTGTTCCATTGTTCATACATCGGAGTCATTCAAGAGTATGGAATTCTATAGTTAAGCAATGAAACTAATCCGAAACGCTAACCTAACACTGGGTGATGCGGTAGAGTGTAGGGTAATATGTATATCAGTAGATGAAACAAAATTTCTTCTGAAAATCTCCTAAATTTTCGATATTCAAACTCTTTCGTTATCGAAAAGCATCATCGTTCATTATATGGAACATAGTAGTCTTAATTTTTCAGTAGTTTATTATTATTATTTTTCTGTTGCAGTCGGTTATATAATCCTATGCGTTGGGCATACATAAAAACACTGAAACTAAATTAACAAATTTCATAATTATTATTGAAGCCAGCTTGCCATGTGGTTTGGTTATGTCATGTCGAAATAAAAGTGTAGTATTATAGAAATATCAAACAAAGAGCAATAGAATGTACAACGCAATAGGTTCGGTGATATTTTCGCTTAACTTACAGTGTAAATCCTTCTTCGTCTTCGCTACCTTTTCATAGGAGAGTAGAGCTCTCAAGTGGATTGGCTAAAAACTGAAAGATGACGGGTTCTGTCCGACTGACGAAACTGTAAGGTCCAAACACGTGCATCGCGTTGTACAAGAGCCCATTACCAAGCCACATGACATGTTGTCGTAAATAATAATTATGAGAAATATTGAAATCTAAGCATTGTCTTAATGAAACGCTCGAAATAAAGTATAAATTGATATGCTGGGTTGTTCCATAATCTCTTCCACATTTCGACATTTTCGTTAAATCAGTTGTTAATTTAAGGGAACTAAGTGATCAACAATGTAATCCATTATGATCAATTTAGCAACAACATGATCAATGTAATAATAAATATGTAACTATCTACTGCGCAAAGATTGAATGCCTTACTCCCTTTGGGAATGAGGGTGACGATCAAAGAATTTAGTGAGGTCACATTTGACTTCGTTGTAATCTTTAGACTGAGTTCCCGCAGATGCTGTTTTGTGGCACGGATGAGTTGATGATCTGATGGAGCAAAATCAGGTCTATACGGTGGATTTGGGTGGTCAGTGGACTTCTGCAGCGTGAGGTCGAGCGTTTTCCTGAAGAGCACAGAACTACTGAGTCACTTCGGACAATTCCCTCGCATTGCTGCGTAAAACTTTCGGAGTTATTCCCCATAGACGTCGGCATTGATTGTCTGCTTGTTGTTGAGCAGTTCCCAAAGCATCATGCTCTGCCAATCTTAGTAAACTGGAGAACAATCTCTCTCTTCCGAGCTTGGAACTTGAGGACTGCGTGAGCTGGTGGTGTGGCTGCTAGCATCCTAAAATGGTATCCTAGTATTCTGCTGTTGTCTTAGTATCCTATCAATACGCCAAAGATATTAGAACCTTCATCAATGTAATACACCTTTCTGGCGAAAACCTGATTTTAAATGTAAAAAAAAACTGACTAAAACGCGAAAGACATTATGAGGTGATCCATTAATTTCAACCTTCTACTTATCGCCTAATTCTTATTTTAATGGCAAGATACGATGTAAATAGTAACCGTAGAAATGCTGGGATAACTGAAACTGAGAATCTGCTGCCTTTGTGTCATAGTATCAAACCAAACTAGTCCTTTTCGATGTGGTGCACGTTGACACGACACTATCAAGCACTTTGTTCTCAATTTCTCTTAACCGTGCGTTATCCCCTTGTAACGGAGCCTTTTCCGCTACTTTCTTAGATTTTTGATATTCAATAGCTTAATTTTTCTTAATCTTAGTAATAATTTACCTTCTAAAACGCTTTCGTAATAGGCTGTATCAACAGAAATCAGATTACAAGTCATCTTCGGATGTATTTTTTATTCGACTGTGGTTTATGGGTGGTCTCTGAACAGAGTTTCAGAACTTATTTCATAGGTAAAAGAACAATGATTTTAAAATTTGGTTTCGCTTCTAAAAAAGTCTTCATAAGTGAGCAGAATATCATGTTTTGCAATGAGAGAATATATTGAGAATTAAATGCATGAGCGTGTAGAGGGAGTCGTGTTGTTTCAGATTACTCAGAACTTCTTGAAATCCTCTTGAAACAGAGTAAAAAATCCTTGAATAATTAACGAAAATCACGCACATCTCGAATCGAGCTACGCGTAATGATCTCAGCTGCTGCGTGCAAAAGGCTGGATTTTTACTAATTGCTCGGAGATTTTTTCTCTATTCCAAAAAATTTTCGCTCTCAAGTATTAGAATTGCCAAAGAGATTTCTTGTTTTGCCGTTCTACGGGAACTACCCTATTTTCGTTTCATGTTGCCACATAAACTCGTTATGAAGACCAATCAACAGGCTAAATGCTCCGACTACGAAACGCATTCTTCTTTTCACTTTTACAGAGCTATATAAGGAACTTTTCAAAAACAAAATTGTTTTGGAATTTAGGTGACTAGGTGAATTTAGGTGAATAAGAAATTTTATTCTTCTAGGTGACTACTAAAAAATCAACGAAAATCCAACCAGAGATCCTAGTTGAACAAGATATGCACGCTGAGTGCATGAGGTCATCTTATTTGCAACGCTTCGGCGAGAGATGAAGGCTTTTCAGAACTTTGCAAACTGTCAAAGTTGTTTTTCAAGTTAACTAATGACTATCAAGCGCTGGAAGAAAAGCTCTGTCAAGTAAAGAAGCCTCCCAAAAGATATCGTGAGTCCTTCCAGGTACACGCCTTCCAGGAATAGTTAGCCAACTCGGGGACTATCACCAATTACCCGCTCACGCAATTGATCTCAGATGCACAAATCGGCACTGAGCTATAGTTAAACTAAGACCGTATTTTAATAGAATTTGGTAAACACTCTTGAATACTCATAGGGATATGGATATGGATTGGCTAGGTACAATGCAAAATGTAGTAGACGTTAACCTCTAACATTATAAAACGCAAGTTTATCATTGAACTGTCATGTAATTATTTTCTAAAGCTTCCTATGCAGGGAAAGATGTTTAGTTTTTAAAAAAATTAACATTGTTCTCAATGTGCTGAGGTTCATAGCGCGTCAATTAAATTACTTTTAGGCGTGTTGAATTGCAAAACAGTCACAAAATTTCAGCGCACCTCTTCTATAAAATAATCATTGACCGTTACTGGACCACGTAGCCCTTTCCTAAGTGGCGGAAAAGTGATTATATCACTGAAACTAAAGGCGACAATGATCTTTCCTGAGACGGAGATGGACTAAAACGAAAAGCTCCTAGTCTCTGATGCGACGACTTGCAAACATTTCGTTTTTAAGTAGCTATCATGCATGTGCTTCGTATGAGCCATGTCAGAACAATGATGGTTGTTTGCTGAACAATCATGCATATCTCCAGTCATCTCGCTTTCGCGGATTGCATTCTAAGAGCTGAATAGGCCAAAAGCGTGCAATCAAGTGACTGAAAAGTACGGGAAGCGATTAGAAGTAGCTTATAATTTGCCTCCCCCCGAAAAAACTAGTAAGCTACTCGAAAGTAAACACCTTTGATGTTCAAAACTCAGTTAACTTATACGTGGTTGTCATAAGTTGAGTGCAGTAAAATAAGTGGTCTAAATCACCTACCACCGGGAAGGCAACCGATACGACAGCAATTGAAAGGAAAAATGCAAAGTGTCTGCTAAAATGTGCACCATTCTGTGCTATTTGAATTTTGATGGTAAAGGTAGGGTAGAAAGTCATAAACCTGGCTAAGAGAAGAGGACCACCAACATATTGCCGTTCATGGCACCGGAGGAGAATCCTTCCTCGAGAACTTGTTAACAGAGCTTAGCCAATAACATGGATGCGTTCGAACAACTAACAACCCGGATTCGACGTCTACAGTTTAAAAAAGGTGAATCGATTACAGCTTTGATCGTCTCCGCCTTTTACTACCGATACCAATCTGTGACAGTGACGAAGCCAAAGTATTTTATATGGATGGTCAGAAAATCTACGGAGAAGACCAAATTTCTTCATTCTCAGTGCTGGAGTTTTTAACGTTGCAATTTGGCTGAAAAGACGTTTGAATAACATCATATTGAGACTCACAATATATTAGGTTTACCATAAAATTTGGCATTAAAGCAATAAACACCAAATTTAATAACCAGAAGTAGATAAAACTGATGAACAACACTACTCAGGGTAAGCGCCATTAGCATGAACACATTTCTGCCATCTCTCAGGCAACAAATCAGTACCGCTTTGAAGGAATCCGTCATCCTTGAATTCAAATTTGCTAATCCTCGTCGCAAATGACTAATGTCGTGGAGCTTCCTTTTGCTTTGAAAGTACTCCAGCGACCGAAGAAGTGATGGTTTGACGGCGACAAGTCAGGGCTGTACGGTGGATGATCCAGCAACTCCTATCCCAGTTCGATCAACTTCCTCACTGTCAATTTGGTGACATGCAGCCTTGTGCTGTCTTGAAGCAGAACGAGATTCCGGCGACGTCGATGTGACGGGGCCCGACTGCGGCGGTGCAGGTGCTCACAGTAGCGCTTGGCGTTGATCGTCCCTTCGGCTGGTAGCAAGTGCCAGTAAATTGGCCAAGTCTGGTCTCACTTTTTACTCGTAATGCAACAGCATGTGATAAAATCTTCGTTGCGCAGTCATCATGCCGTAGGTACGAACAGATTTGGCGCCAAAAGAAAGCTCAAGAAATGCTGCACAAAGCGGTATTCATTTGTTACCTGGAAGATGGGTTTATTTTCGCACACAGTTCTTTTTTCTAGAATGTCTACATTGATTTACTGCGCATTCTTTTTCCTTGACTGGGTAAGGTGTGAAACATAGCCACGAGAGTGCTGAGATAAGAGCAAAACTCAGAACTTGAAGTGATTTAGAACTCGTATTACTCATTCCGGGGGCTCACATACTATCCACTACACTATCAAGTCCGATGCTCTTTCTTTCTTTCGGCCATATTCTATCTGTGTCAGAGCCTTCATCAATCACTCCTCAATGGGCTTGATCTGAGAAGCACAAATCGGCATTGAATCACTTCACGGTGGAGGTGTAGTCGATAGAACAATGTTCATCCTTGATTTACTGCCTCCATTTTTTCGAAGTAGGATGAAGCCTTGAACTGTTTGGAACGTTAGAATTTCTAACTTTGCATTCCATCCATCTCAATGATTCTTTATTCTCCAAGGAAAAGCTATTTTTTTTGTTTTGAGAACGATAATAAATCCAGCACACTAACAAAACGCCACCGAAAGTCAGCATTTCTAAAGTTTTTTCATGAGCCTTTGTGACTATCCTCAACACTGGATGTTACTCCCGAGCTTGCTTTCCGTTGTTTTGAAGGCTCCTACCCTATTTAAGCCTAATTTTCACGACAACGCACTCTCGATTTTCTTAACAGAAACTAGTACTGCTCCAAACAAATTCAAATCAATTGTTCCCGTAATCTCATAAAAGGATGATTTTTCTACTAATTCACTTCACAGTTTTACAAATTCGAAAGGAGCACCTTGAGATATTTGTTTGCCTTTGTAAGAGAAGTCACGTAAAGTTTTTCCTTAATCAAAGAATTCTTTTCAATCTTGCTTACTTAGCATTATGTGAAACTGAGTAGCACTAATCGTGAGCGCTTCTTCTAACCAAAGAAAAGAATAACTCTCACAGCCGACTATCTATTAACTTTGACTTCGTTAATTAATTCACCCTTTTTTCCAGAACTCGACGTTGATTTGATACAATTTATTTACTCAGTTAATACTGTGGTGGTTTCAGCTTCCTAAGAACTTGGAAAAATTTGGTTGCTACAACCAAGTCGGCCAAGTACTTCCATTACTTTGACGTTTTCATAAGTCCTACTGTGAAGCGTTTGAAGAGAGACTATTTAAGGCATTCAAAAATAATTCCAAAAAAAATTTTTCAAGCCTAAACGAGGTTGGTAAGCCAGGGCCATACACCGGTGTTTCGAAGGTTTCGGCCTCCTCGTCAATTATTTTTGAATGTTTATTACGAGTTTTTTAGAACAGTCGATTTTATGGATTAATTTTGGTCTACCAGCCGAAATCCATCGACTGAAAGTGGTGATGGACCAGTGTCATTGTACACTATGCCTTCACCACATACGCCTCCCTCCTTGCTACAATGCAGGGCTTAATGTGGGGCGGGGGTCACTGACGAGGAGGCCGAAACCTCCGAAACACCGGTGTATGGCCCTGGCGTACCAACCTCGTTTAGGCTTAAAACATTCTATTTTGGAATTATTTTTGAATGTTGATTACGAGGTTACAAAAACAATCGATCTCATGGATTATTTAAGGCATATTTTGATGTGAGAGGTGCATACGGAGCCCAAGTGATTACAGTACGGTTGCTCTCCACTCAGACAACTCAGTGAAGAATTCATAAAATGCAATGAGTATGCCAAATGTTTGACTTGTGCTCGCTGTGATTGAAATCTAGCTCCGGTAATTTTATTCAATCAAGTAATCCTAGACTTTTTTTTGCTCTGAAGAAGGTAAAACTACCAAATACTTCCACATTTGCTTTATGATGAAACTGCCCTGAGAGCAAAAAGGATTATTGATATTACATGAGTATCATCGGGCTCAAGTGTTGCCAAAACTTTCGGCCGGATCAACGAGGCCTGGCATGAGGGATCAGGGAGGATGTGACTGGACTCAAAAGGGAATGCTACTTTGATTGATCATTTGTTGCATTTACTTGTTGAAAAAACGGGATAAACTTGCACAAAAACGAAAAAGTTGAGAAAATTCTTGCCAATACAATATATCAACTCGTATCGTCTGGAATGAAGCATCGCTCGGGCAAGGTTCCCTTCCTCAATCAGCACGCACTTTTACGTAGAGCAGCTGTTCATATACTGCTAGCAAATGCAACCTTCTTGTCCGTTTTTTGACGAGTAATGGGCTCCTACATTGATTAGCATCACCCTTCTATGTCATAACATTAATATTTCAAAAGCGCGCTTTCCTAAAATATGTTTATCTCGCCCTTGAGGAATACACTGTGCATTCGACCTTTCAGAGGTTAAATGACATGTTGAATAAATAGCAGAATGACCTGCGCTAGCCTAGAGGTTAATTATATTTATTGTGCTTCATCAAATAAGTGTGTTGCTAATTTCTTTCCTCAGGGGATGAAAAGATTGGTGAGATCTACAGACCTGTTCCACAAAGGTCTTAACTTCTGAAAGAAACCAATGATTGGAAATTGTTGCACATTGCCGATGAAGAGGCATTTCACGCCATGTGCAGCATTATTTTTTGCCCAACCATCCATTGCTTTCCAATATTCGAGCACCACGATGACTTTAGCGTAATATGTGGACTGGGAGCTTATGAATATTGAAACGTTTGTGTCATGTTATCTGATTTCAGCAGTACAAAATGATAATGTAACTAAAGATCTGAGGACTTTTACATTTGTGGCGATGAATGAAGGCGAATTGATGCTAAGGTAAAAACGAAAATAGTGTGGTTAAAACTATCAGTTCGAATTTGATCTTTAAGTGGGTGTTTCTATTTTTCCTTCATGTGCGTGACATTAGGAAACATCGGCGCTGTTTCTGCTACTCATAGCTTTGCCGTGGTCTCGTCTATCATATTTTAGCATTTAATGACGATCAAACTTTTCTTAGTGGCGATAAAATTCTAAATTTGATTAGAAAACTGCCACAATGTCATTGGGGCGCTTCGCGCCGGCCACTCTTAGTGAGCCATCAAAATCGCCCACTAGCCGAAAATGGCCGCCGTCGGGAAAGGTTAATCCCTTCAATACCCTGTGTCCTTGAGAAATGCTGATTTCAATAGCAAGCGTGGATTCTTTGAAGACCTTTAATATACGTTGCGAGTAGAAGATCACGAACTACTTTCAAAGTAGTCTCTTTGTGTGAACTTCACAGCGTGTTCATTAGTATTTGCACAGTAAAAGTTTGACTTTGTAATCACTTTGTCGCCGATAGAATGCTCCTGTAAAAACCTCTGTAGACGTAATTTTTTAGAGTGGGCGCTAAAATGTCCTAGAAATCTCTAAGTTTGAAACGAAAGCTCCATCTTGGGATGAGCACAGTGCTAACGGATACTGCTCATTTTTTCGACGACATTGTGAAACTAGAATTCAAAAACACGTTCTCTAGAAAGTACGGTTTCTAGAAGGAGCTTATATGGTGGGAATTTTGGCATCTAGCCGAATACGCGATAATAGAGTTTACAGTCATGAGAGTGAGGAGTGCTTCTTTAGATAATTTACATATTCCTGACCCTGACCATTTGATTCTTTTGCTTGAGTTATATATCGAACATTAGCGACTTATACAGTTAACATCAATAAAAAAATTTGCTTTTTACTCATACTCCATCAACACTCAACAGTTCTCCTTGTTGCGTAAGATTTGAACTTCATACAATGAACAGCCGGTAATTCATTCCTTACCACAAGACTCCTTTGGAGTCATTCGACAGCTTGAGAAATGGAGATTCTAGTATTAGACTTGGCTTCTGAAAAAACCTGTTTCAATGGGCAATATCAAGGAGGAAAGATACGACTCACCTGCGGTAGTTAGCATCATTTCCAATTTTCACAGCAAGTTTAATGTTGGCAGTTTTATAGAAGACTTCAGAAGACGCGTGCACTTTATGACCACGAAATGATAGTATATTAGTGAGAAGACTTCTGTAAAGCTATTATGTGTTGTGAAGAAGGTTCAATAGGAAAGCGGCATCCTCGAGAGAGAAACATATCTCCTACTCGTATTGCGTATTCTTGTCGCCTATCTTGTGAGTGTGAGACCGTCTTTCCCGTACATCATTCTTTTGATCGCTCTAAATATTTATCTATTCTATAAGTAACTTTTAAAACATCAAGATTGTGAAATTCGTAGAGGGTCAGTTGGATTCCTTCACATGGTCAATACGTCGCATTGACATCACCCGCGGTCATCAAAGAGTAGAGTAGGGGTTGATGACAAATTCTACAACCACTCACATTCGCTGGAGAAGATGTGCAACCTAATTTCCGACCAACAGATTCACCAGTATGCACTGTCCACAATCCTATACATTTACAATCGCGTCGTAGAATAATAATTTCATAGAGTATACATTGGTTATCATATCTTGCAGTAGTTGTAGGATCACCACACTTCGTGTACTTGATGCAATAGCCAGGCCGACATATTGCGCTCGTGTAGGCTTTTGGTTGTATGAGAAAAGAGCTCTGCATCTGAACTGCGGGTATACTTTGGTATGCCGAAAAATCAACAAATGGGAAATATACAGCATTGACTAGTTTTCGTAAAAAGGCTGTGGCCTTTCATGGAGAAATGTTCCGTAGAGCATATGTACCCTATTCCTCTTTGTTGTTGAAAACAGAGGAGGATGCCCATCGAAAGCGGGCCTGATGGGTGAGGAGGTTTTCGATTTACTGGTGAGCAACTGCAGGCTCCTGCACGTGATCACACTGAATTTTTATGAAAACGGTGGAACTGAACGAGGTAAGAGAAATTGTCGCCATGGTGATCAACTGGAAACAGCTATGTAAAAAGGATAAAAGCTTTTGGCGTTGATCATTGTCTGAAGCACGCACCATGCAATCATTTTCAATTTTTAACTTCGTTTGAGGTGATTGAATGCTTATCTAGCTTTTGTACTGTTCGCGGCGGCCTACTGATGTAGCAAACCAGTGTTGCTTATCCTCCCAGACAATTCTGGTATCGCTTCACCGACGCCGGAGGGAACCATCAGCGCGATATCGAACCATCGACCTTAAGTGCGACTCAGATCACCTCTTCCACTGAGCCGTATGCGCTCCAAAAAAACTGTGACAACAGACAGGAATTGAAAACCCGCATTTAACCTTTTCCAAGGCGCGCACTAATTAGTTGCACTGACGTCGGTAGTGCAACTACGGAGAGGCATGAAATGAGTGCGCATGTTCAGAGCCAAAAGTCCCCAGAAAATTACGTTAACAAAGAATAAATGGGTTGCAAAATGTTGGTACCTAGAGTAATAGAACGACGTTTTTTTTCTATAACTGTATAGAGTTACTAACTTCTGAAGTTCGCTAATAATCGGAGAATTATTGAGAGTTATGTATGAGACGACATCACATGGAGTACACAGCATTGTTTCTGCCAAACTGTGTGTTGTGTTTCACTTTTCGATCACTATGGTGACCTTTTGGTATGTCTGCAATGAAAAGATATCGAAATGTTGATATTAATGACGTAGTACCTGATTTGAGAAGTAGAAAATGATATTGTAGTTGTTTATTCGACGATTTGTTCATTTTCGGCAACTACACAGATAAACTGCAGTTGATGTAATAAATCTAAGAGGAATATGACTGAAATATAAATTGATACGAATGAGATAGCCTGAAATTGCTCAGTAGCTCCGCAATGATTTCTTTGTAGATATCTGGATTTTCTCTTCAAAAATGCAGCTTTTAGAGGAAGCACTGACTTTGCATCCACCACGGTAGCCTTATTGAAATCTTTACTGTCATATTCTATCATCTGAAGACTATAAACTAATGTTCAATAAGAATGAAAGTCTGTAGCTATCGTAAAGTTTTGTATAATTACGGTTCCCCAGTTGTAAGTGGTCCGAGAAGCGTTGAGACTAGAAATCAACTTGACACCGAAAGGGTTAACTCATGTCTTTATATTCAACTAATTTTGGCTTAATACAAGATAAGCTGATAAGATATTTTGAGTTTTTCATAAGTTCTGATGGGACATTTATGCGTATGATTCGACCTTCTGTCCTCATCAGTAGATCAGTGCCTTTTCCTTCAGCCAACTCCATGTGCGGAAACACCCAACATATAAAGAAATCAAAGCCGAATTAGTTACGCTGTCTGTAAAGTGAAAAGATCATCTTACACTGCAAGGATAATAAATCAGTGCATGTCAAGTGATAAGATCACTTGACATTACAATGATTAGCATTCGGTTCGTCATGGTTTGTAACTTGAATAATACTTCAATATTCGAAAATTTTTCAAACCGTCGCTTAAAACAGTACAGTCTATAACATATCTGAAGCCATTCATGAGGTCTGGTATGGCACATATAGTGCTAGACGCACATCTCAACCTTCAGACCTCATGAATAGCTTGAAATATGTCATCAGGATACCTCATAGTTGAGCTTTATGACACATATGCGTTTTACGAAGTTTCACGTGATGGCGTTGGCTCTTATTGTATACCAAAAAAGATTTGTACAGTGAAGTAATCTCCATGTTTAGAGTATTTGAGGAATTTGAGCGAGGACTAAAATCAATATCTTGCAGTGCTGCTAAACTTTATCAATATACGCCGTCACATTTAATTATTGAATGAGATCGTACAAAGATAATGAAGTGTCTCGATCGTTACTGATCTTTCAGGAGCCCATAATGGGGGAACTTGATGCATTCCACTTAATACCCTACAAAATAGCTATCCAAGCAGTCTGGCTTCTGATAATCATTTCTTTCCAGTCATATCAATTTTTTCTCTCATAAAGATCCAAACGCGTTCGTTATCGTCTCGTTCTTTTCGATTAGTCTCCGTGAGACTAACTCAAGCTGCTGTTTCAGAACATCTTCGAAATGACGACGCCGACCAGACTACTGGGTGAGTGTATGATTTTTTACGTTCCTTTTTACATTGCACAAAATGATACATTAATTGCGATTTTATGTTTACGACAGTGATAAATTCTTTTGTAGAACAAATATAAACAGAAAATTACCTGCTAATTGATTTGGGAGTTAGTTATGTGTTATCTTCGGAAGAGCTTACTAAAGATAAACTTTCCCAACTTCTCTTCAATTCACTCATGTCTTTATTGAAATTGAAGTGGAATTACGCTGAACAAGTGAAAATGTTATGGAGCGATCTCTGTACAATGTTCAAATTACGAATTTAAGAGTTAAGACGTTTGCTGACATAAGAATTCTCAAGTTTGAAAGGTCATCTTTCTAACTTACTGGTGCACCTCGTCTTAACTTGGAAAAAACCGATATTCTATTCTTAAGCTATTACAAACTATATCAGAACTGTAGGTTTCCGTGTTTTGCTATGGTTTCTAGAAGCTCTCTATCATCCGTTCAGTAACACTTGTTGCGCATTAGTTGGCTATTCTGCGGCAGCTTAGCTGGTTGATACTGGAATGACTTCATTGCTTCATTCACTTAACTTCATTAACGAGAACTGGGCTAGAGTTTTAATGCGGTATATGGCGACAACTTGTTAAATGTTTTATCCGCTTCTTTGTTCCTCGTTCATATGACTGAATAATCTGTGATATATTGGCTAATCAGACACAATGTCAACTTCAAGTACACAGCAATGCTCTATGAGTTTTCTTGGGACAGTTCTTAGACGGAGACAATTTTTCTGACGGTCACCACTTCTTCCGATACAGAGAGGGTATCATATCGAAATATGGACCAAATCAAACCTAAGGCTACCCTGGTTCGCAAACACGATGTGTCGTAATTTCTTTGCCAAAACTAGAAAAACGCCCCCTTGATAGATGTTAACCACAAGTTCTTTATCGGTTAGTTGTCACTAGTTTCTCAAGTTTGAGCACCAGCAAGTAAACAGCTGCTGGGAGATTTGTGTGGCTTTAGGGATTGTGATATGAGTCTGCAACATCGGCAGTAATGTGACTGCCTCAAGTGATTGTCACCAGAGTGGAAGAGTTTTTTGACAGGCGACAGCCATCTGCCATTAATCTGTGAGATCTGAAAAGGACCAACCAACTCTCAACGATGCGTGTTTGTCATTTGTAGCAGTTATACGACAATCAAATGCTCTGAAGATCTGCCCCTGTTTAACCTTCTGCTTTAGTCAGCTGAGTTCGCTATTAGTTTAATTCGCTGTTGGTGTCATTGTAGTAAAAAAGTTGCTATCTGGTTAATGCTCCGGTTTGCCAAATTTGATAGAAATGTTACTCCTGATTTAGATCTCTCCTGCAGTCTGACCTCAATGCTACAGCGAATATTATAATTCTACTTTCATTTACACTACGGCTACAAAAAAGCCTTTACTCTCAGCATAGTCATCATGTGAGCAGTCCAAAGTGTACATCCGGCCGTCCAGCTGAAAGATCTTCAGTGGCGACAGAGACCGCAAAGTTATATATTCACGATAAAAAGAATAACAGCTTTTCCAAAGCCCAGAACTTGGACACTTTGGTGATCGGTTGTCGCAGTGTTTTCTCTTTTTTTTGCGGATCTCAGTATTCGATTCGTTGCTTCGTCACCTTTCTGAATATCGCAGAATACTAGTTGAGCGAGTCTCCTTGCAATCTCGAGGATATCCTTGCCATGACCTTCTATAGGGCGTTATCCCTGACTGCCGGAAAGAGTTGGGGGTGAAGCTCGGCTCCACGCGCGTCGCGACGAGCATCACAACCACTCGGCCACAGCGTTCCCAGAACTCACAATTGCCGCGCTGAGAATCTGGCTCCATCATAGCTTCTCATAGTTCAGAATACTTGAACACTTAACTATTCAGCCTATCGTTTCATATAATTACATGATTGATAGGACTGTGCTGATGCGTACAAATCTGGAATGCTGAGCTTTTCATAGGAAATCGTTCTCCAAACGAACACTTTCCTACATTTATACTAAATCATATGAGCCATAATCGAAAAAGTCTCGGCTATTATTTGTGTCTCCACTGGCCAGAGAAAGCTGCAGTGTGGCATTAGGCTCTTTTCCAATAAACTCTTCGCATTTTCAATTTTTGCCTCGTGATGAGTATTCGTGGTGTGTCAATATGCCTTCCGTTGAATCCGTAATTGTATTTCTTGCTGTTCTAGATATTTTGTTCCCACTCAAACATTAGTTAAGCGGACCCATCCAGTATCGCAAAGCAGAACGTCGCGATCCATGAAATGTGGAACTGAAGAATAATCAAACGATTGACGACTTTGTTCTTTTTCACCTCTTCGTTTCCATTCATCGATCTCGATACTTTGAAGTCTATAAAGAGAAAAAAAATTTTTTGGAATGCAAAATGCTACTGCAGAGAGGGCAAGAGCAAAGGTAGAAGGAACTAGAGCTTCCATGAAAAAAGGCTCATGTTATGCTTCGATTACAACAAGCGCTCTCATTGTTTAGGATGCCTTCTGCTCACCAATCTCGGTTTATCGTTTTGAGATTATGCGTGAATTTCTTTGGGTATGTACTGCAAAGTGATTACCTCCATTTGAAAACACTTTCAAGACTTTTTCCTACTTTATGTATTGGAAAATAGAACGTCGTTCTCAGGAAGTAGTTTGCTTCGTCTAAATTGATCATTGATCACAGAATAAATAGCGAATTCAATTCGATGTTTCAAAATCAAATAGGAAGTTCGACAGATCTTTGATGTAACGAATAAGGGGAAAAAGAAATAAACTGAACTTTTTGAATGAAAAAGCGAATTATATTCGGCGATTG
Organism: Parelaphostrongylus tenuis; assembly: GCA_019055375.1. Classification (NCBI taxonomy): domain Eukaryota; kingdom Metazoa; phylum Nematoda; class Chromadorea; order Rhabditida; family Metastrongylidae; genus Parelaphostrongylus; species Parelaphostrongylus tenuis. The sequence continues at coordinate 97,779 of JAHQIW010000825.1, read as the reverse complement.
TGATCAATATATTAAGAATATCCTGGTGAGTAATGGATGAGTTATATTAAGCTCCCTCAATAAAGTAATTGTCCTTGTTATTAGGTCGTTTCATAAGTATGGCACTATAGCAAGAAACACCAAATTCATTAACCAGAAGTAATTAAAAGTGCACGATCTGGTATCTTCCAACTGTGAGTTTTCTCATGAACTTCTAAGTATACAACTTGGTTATACTCGCTCCGAAATGGAGCTGTCTTGATAACAAATTTGCTTTCAACTCATGCACGAATGGCGCTTAGGGGAAAATGCTAGTGAAGTGGGGCACAAGATCAAAGGAGCTTACTGTGGACAGCCCGAGCGTAACTGATTTTCTAGAATGTTCTCTCCAGCTTTGACCTTCGCGAACCACTTTTTAGTCGTTGTTTCTGTAACCGTATCATTGCTCCAAGCTCCATTAATGTTGCACGCCGCTACAACAGCATTTTCCCCTGCGGTTCATTCGTGCATGAGTAGCAAGCGAATTTGTTCCAAGACAGCTTATCTTGAAGCAAATACAGGCAGGTTGTGCACCAAAATATTAACAAGAAAATGCGCGATTGAACGATACCAAATTAAGCATTTCTAATAATTTCTGATTAATAAATTTGGTGCTTACTGCTGTAACGTCAAACTTAAGATACGACCTTTTATTAACGATTGAAGCAAAGACTTGCAAATGTGAACCATCAATTTTTGACAAAAATTTTCTTATTGTTAGGTTTACTTCACAGTAGTTTGAAAGAGCGATGAGGTCCTTGACCGTTTAGAAGCATTCGTGAATCTCAAATTTCTTTAGTGTCAACAGTGTTTGTACGAACGTTCATGAATATTCAATATTCATGCATGAATAAGATTATTTCCAGAAGTTAATTAGTTTAGAGACAGCAGAATGAAACGAAATGAGATGATGGTCGAGCAGCTTCAAATTATTCATTTGCTCAAAAATTCTAAAAGACATTAATTTCTTCCGAACTGGGCAGTCAATTTCGTTAGCTCATTTATTCTTACACTCCGCTACCACTTCAATTACAAAAACCAGTGACATTTTTTTTGTGCTCTTATTTTGAAGTGCGTGTGTATGTGTATGTGTATGTGTATGTGTATGTGTGTGTGTGTGTGTGTGTGTGTGTGTGTGTGTGTGTGTGTGTGTGTGTGTGTGTGTGTGTGGTGTGGTGTGTGTGTGTGTGTGTGTGTGTGTGTGTGTGTGTGTGTGTGTGTGTGTGTGTGGTGTGCCACTGGCTATTCTGAATAAATTCCGCTTCCATGCTGTCGCTTTCACCGCCATCTTCCCTACGTCCGACCGTCCGTCTAACCATCCATCCCTCTATCCTCCACTCCAATGCATTCTCTTCACAGACAATTTAAATTTAGTACTCCAGTGCCAAATTTTCGGCTATTCACAGTTTGTTTGTTCTTATTCTTCTACTCTTATATGGCACTTCAAGCGAAAAAATAGCTGACGTGGAGACACCTTATTCTTGTAGTGTTCAGCCTTTCTAGTCACGACAGCTTGAACAGGAATCTTTCTGAATTTTGTACGCACTGGTCTCTTCTCACCAAAATAAAATTAGATAATTCAGTTGCTTAGAATACTAAGAGAGCTTATTTTTCTACAGTGTGAACATTTGCCACTATAGAGAATTTGAGAATTCTATCATAGTTCCAAATAAACTTGTTCCTTGTCTTAGATAAGGAATTCGATTAACTCTATCTGACTTTAGGATAAGACGGAATGTTTGGAAGACTGACAGATTTCTTAGAGATTAATATAAAATTAGTTCAAGACAAAACCACGCCCCGTATGCTTTTCGTCGATGTGCCGAAGCGATTTTTATTCTATGGTATCGAAAAAAAGTTCCTTTAAAGTTAGCTTTACTTTCAATGCATAATGTGACCCAAATTCGACTGATTTTCAATAAGATTTCTGTTAATTACCTGAAGTACTAGTAGTAATCGGTTCTCTTTTGTTGTTAAGTGCCACGAGACGAATATTCACAATGCTGTGAATTTTAGGATGCAATAGAAGGTCTCTGGGGGATGCGGGAATTGCATAGTGAAGAGTCGCATAAGCACTTTTACGACCGATGGAGGAAAACAAATATGGTCCTCATTTCATTTGTATCTAAGATTGCCTTCATCAGCAGTATCGCTTAACGATTTTCTATCGGAACGAGAAACCAAGGAAGAAACAGCTGGATTATGGTATCTGTCTAGCAGCTCCATTATGCACGCCCGCTGCACAAATGAACATCACCTAAGCGAGATCATAAAACTGAAGCTTAACTATTCGTCTTCATTGCTCAGTAGCGGAAAAAGGTCTGAATCACCTTGAGAACTATTTTTGTTGAGGCAACGTTACGCTGGTGTTAGCCTTTTTTGTAGTTCTTCTTATTGCTTTTGTCTTCGGTGACTCAAGTTTCGGCAACTTCGCCTTCTCTAGAGTCGTTTTGTAAGGCGTTAAACCATCATCATTTTGTAGCCATTTTTTCATATATTCACATATATACAGTAAAACTTAATTTCATTAGTAAACCAAGTGAAATGCCTTCAAATTTGAATATCGCAGATCAAACTGAGAAACGAAAAAGTGAGAAAATTGAATAAGTGAAGTTGCACACCATTTGAGATTCCATTAAACTTTTTAAATGTTAGCGAACTCTTTGCATTGTCTAGAACCTCAGAAGTAGCAATAACATTATTCATAGTCCAATCGATTGTTTTTAAACCTTGCTTTAAAGATTCAATATACTGTGGAAATGTTCAAAGCCTCTTCTAGGTTGGTACTTCAGAGGCTTACGTACGTTTCGGCGTTATCGCTCGCTTCATTAGAGCCACACGCTCACTTTATCATCCGCAATCCATTTACTAAAAATGGTGATAACACAGCACATCACGAGCTATCGCCACAGATAACGTCACTCCATTGCTGCTATGAAGTAGGGCTCAGTGTGATTCTGATTCGCCCCAGCGTGTGATTCTGATGAAGCGGGTGATACCGCCGAAACATACGTAGTCCACTGACGTATTAACTTCAGAAAGGCTTCAAACATTCCACCAAACTGTATTGCATTACTCACACTTCCAACGCAGTGTTAATCAAACCTAGATGCATGTAATTGTGAACTCTTGGAATTATACTTCATTTCTCATGGGGTGTGGTTTGTCAGAAAATTCGTCGAGAAAAACGGCTTTTTTTTCGAAAATATTGAATTGGAAAATAGCTCTTTATGGATTAACTCTGTTACAGAGTCTATGCTTTCCAGGCTTACCATCGAATATAACAACGATGGAAAATAAGTCGAAGCCGGTATGCACTGAAATCGTTGCACGCTGTCCGCTATGCCCTGAAATGTTCATGAATCGCAGATGTCAGTGATGATTGTTAATGATTCGTTTCAGTGATTGGAGAGATTACTAAGAGATTTAAGTGGGTATTGGCAAACAAAGAGCTCAACGGCTATAATTGAAGTGGCGGCCATTGATTTGCTTTGTATTAATTCAATATTTCATTTTGCACGCAACAAATGCACTGAACATGCTCTTGGCTCTAATGAGATACAATGTCTATATATTCAAGCAAACGAAAGCCGGCTCAATTCTGTTCTATTATCACACTTTCCGACGTATTGTTGCTAGTAATATCTACACTACACCTGCTATCAAATGGAGAGTATTTCCATAGATCCATGATTGATCTATCGCTCGATCGACACTGGAGATTAGCACATGAAACCGTGAATACCTCAAAAGGTAACGACAATTCATCACATCATAGGACAAATAAGTACATCGTGCATAGTATACGTATAGTACAAAAATTATGATGCATATATGAATAATTATAAATATTGTAATATAACCTCAGGCGGGAGTCGAACCCGCGTTTCATCCATACCGAGGACGCGTGCCACCACTACACCACCGTTCCCGGTATGGATGAAACGCGGGTTCGACTCCCGCCCGAGGTCGTATTTTTGCTCACCACTCAATTCTTTTAGGTATATTATAATATAATAGAATTATAGTGTAGTACATGAAAATGAACTTGGCTTTTTTTTTTGCTGCAGCCATCCATACCGTTTGCCACCAAACGCGCATTCAGTAGCTCATATTTCCTATGATGGCTGTCCACAATTTTGTTCATGTACAAGCTAAGCTTGAGCCTCTAGCTGCAGACTAGTAGTATCCGTCTTTTTACTGAGGAGTGGCCATATACCTTTCTGGCGGCAACATTTTTTGAAAGAAATTTGTTTGAGATAGCGAGAACGCCCATAAACGTCACTTTATCGGCTTTGATGATGAAATTTGTCGTGTGACTAAACTTTTCTCATGAACTACTTAAGTTTGATAGAGCTGAAAAATCACTATTTCTCATTGAAGAAATCCGAGACATCTCGCTATTTGCAGCACTTATTCATATTCTTAATCTTTGGCGACAAGTCAATCACAGCGTGGCTGATCATCGCATTGAAACTGGTACTTATTTATTAATAACTAAAGACGCAGAAAATTGAATTTTTGGAGTCGTTGTTCTGTTCTCGCTTGAGAAAATTGAAAAGGCTCAAAAAAGTGATTGAAAAGCCGACTTTTCCCTGACTTCGCTAATACATCTTAATCACATAATTCTTGCTGACTAAGTGAAAGCATGAAATTATTAAAAACATATTTACTTGACCGAGATTTCGACGCGATTCGTCTTGTTCAGAGCCAGTTGATCCGAGTCGATGCTCCACAGTTGTTTGACCTTGCTGGGCTTGTGCTTTCTGTTGTTCGAGTCGGATCTTCTTCGTAGGAGCTCCGGCCAAATGACAACACCGCTCGGCAAGAAATGTGTGATTGTTTTGTATTGCCGAAGTTAAAACAAACTCGGTTTTCCATTATTACAAGTCCCTGCGCCAATGAATATTTGTACCGACTGCAGCATGATGGATTGTTGGCCGAAAATCAAAGTATTATTAGCAGACAATCTATAACCAACAACCGTTCTGTATAAAAGGGGCACAGCTGAGTAAGTCTCATTTGAGCGATGCTGCTTCGGAGTATAAGGCAAAAATCACATGAAAACGAACATCTGTGGAGCATCGGTTTGGATCAGTAAGCTCTGAAGAAGATAAAACGCGTAGATACGTCAGCCAAATAAACTTAACTTGGTGATTTTGGCCCTCAACAAGGAATAAGCTCAAAAAAGGCATAAGAGACATAAAAAAACCTTTGAATGGCCAACAGTGAAGGTATGTGTGTACCTAAAATTGTACCGCGGTCACTCAAGAGTTAAACGACTGCTCGCAAGTGTTTTGTAATTCATCATTCATGAAGGCATGTGTTGGTTCGATTAGTTTAGCATTTCTTCGTATTCTCTAAAATCTCAATTGGGAATAGTTTCCGCTGGAGCGCTGTCACATTAGTACAATGGTGCCGTCTGCTACTCCTGTGAATCATAAAATGTCTGCTGACGCACGCCCCTTTACAATGACTCGCTGTGGCCTACTGATGCACTAAATCAGTACTGCTTATCCTCTCCAGGCAAGTCTGGTACCAACTCACTGAACCCGAAGGGATGGGTGGAATGGTGAGCCATGAGCACAAGATTAAACCATCGACCTTGTACGCGCGGCGAATATCTTTAACCATTGCCCCACATGCGCTCTAAATAGCGTGTAGTATTGGTAAATGAAAGCACAACACGTCGCTCTGAAACTAAACACTGAGCTTCGTAGATGAAGTGAGATCTAGTCTGAGTAGCTCAATGGTAGGCAATGACTTTACAACAGTTTCTGTCGGCTTTCTCGAACATCGAACGCGGAAACCTAATAACACACATGCGCACTTTTGACTTTTTATATTACACAACGTGATCCACATTTTGTTTGGCTCAATTTTATAGATGCCTCTCTACATTGATTCGAAGCTCACAGTTTCTGAAATTCTCTATTTGATCAAACTGTCCTGTGCTAGTTCAAAAATTTTGCAATTAACGTTTTGAGCAGATAAGATGCACCTTAGCTAACAAGGAGCAGCTTCGTCACGTCTCTCATTTCCTCTTTATCGCAGCGGATTGAGTAATTTCCTCTGCTTCCTTGGTGCTGTTGCTCGCCACCATTTTGTCGTCTGAGAGCGTCTGCCGCAGACGTTAGAAATTATTCTTCCTCTGTTTTCCTGTGAATTCTGAGTGTTTCTGTGTCAGCAGTGCTTCAAGAAATCATGCTACTACTATCACAGTGATTACATAAAACTGAATACTTACAGTCCTCATTTCTTGTTGCAAACATGTTCATTCGAAGCTAAATTCTTAAGAAACTCCTAGTGGCGTTTAGACTGTCATAATGCATCACGTGTTAAATAATTCACTTTGAGCTATTCATAAATTTCTGTTAATATAGGTGGGTATATGCATTGATTCCAATGCATGTTATCTCCGAGAGCTTATTTTAATGCACAGGAATACAGAAGACTTTTGCACGAATTTCCATACACACAGCACATTGCGGAAGCGAGCATACTTCCAATTGGTTGCCATATTGAGTAAGACGGGATCACTCATGTAGGAGGTGTTGCGAACAAGTTCTCCATGATTTCACATTTTTGTTTCTTTTGATAGCTATGCAAATTAATCGACGATCTATGGCATTTTTGAAACAGCTCGTATACGACTTTGGAAATTTTAATGTTCATCAGTTAACACATTTTGCACCAATCCGAATGATTGGTCCCAAGCCCTTGAGGATCTCGATTGATTTGATGTGGGAAGTGATGTCATTTCTATGATCACAATTCTCACATAAAATTTCTTTGTTTCTCAACTGGATGGTTAACAATCTGTACTACTTCTAACATTCCAATACTCTATAGTTACTCTTATATTCATTGCTTAGAGATTTCGCAGGAGAGCTCACCCAGAAGTTCGCTAAGCGATTGTAAAGAGTGAATTTCACACATTTTTACTCTTTGTCGCAGGCTCAAATAAGTGGGAAACATATTCCCAGATGTTTGTTCCGAATTTTGCCCGTCGTGGTAAAACATTGCATCTCAGTTTCTTCTATAACTTTGCTGAAACTTGAGATTGCTGAATTTATTTGATTAACATTTCGACGTCCTTGTCATCTTCAGGATCAACTATTCGGGTGGATTGTCCACAAAATCATTGGTCTTTGTAGTCGATCTTCGCCTTCGTTGTCGTTCGAGTCGAAACTTCTGTAAAGCACCGCTCTAATGAAGAACCTTGCTCGGCGACGTTACCATATCCCATTTCGATTCATTTATTGCCTCCTATATGATTTGAAAATCACTTACAGTCAGGGTTTCGAAGAGTTTCTCACAGTATAGATAAAGTATTCTCAGTGTTCCTCTCAAGAATACCAGAAGCATGACATTGCTTTTGCGCGATCATAAGAGCTCAAGTGAGCTTCGACTACGATTGCCTAGGCTTGACGTCGTTAGACAAATCGAATCTTCATCGTCTCATAATCGCTTACAACGAAATAAATCAATTTTGCTATACATGCAAATCGAATTGCTGCCGACGACACCCATTCATCAGCATCTTTGAGGACTCCACGATTCCATGGTGTCCTACTCGCTTCTTGACGGTTGACTTTTTAAAACCAAATATTTCTATAGCAGTCATCGCTTTCAGCCATCTCATCTCTCAGTGGCTTTTTCAGTACTGAAATTTGGCGAGCAGAGGTCATTGCACATGACTGAAGTTCAGAATTCTCTCACAAAAACTCTTGAACCACCTGCTCATTCGGTGGTAATTATTAGATGTTTTTTTCTGTGTCAGTGATGTCTGATGTGCTCCAGAAATCTTCAAGGAGTATGGCATTTTGAAAATGCTCTCTACCGTCTTTTGTCGTAAAAATGTCGTGTGATGCACAAAATACACTGAACTACACGCTTTCCTTTCCTATATTCTCTTTTGATTTTCACTTGCTAAATGACATATAGTTATCACAAGCTTAAAATTGATTGGAGGCAGATAGAAACGATTCGGCTGGGCCTTTGCGTCAGGTAATTCGTATTTACTAGGCCTTTTTATCTGAAACAAATTTTTATTCCTTTACAGTGAAACTATCTATAATTCAGATCGTTTTCCTTGTTCTTCTACTTGTTCTTCCGATAATGTTTTTCAAAACTGCTGTTCCGTCTTGATCATGAATTACTTTTCGTCTCGCTAGAATGCCTCTGATACCCTGTTCGCAGCCTTTAGCTACGGAATTGCCTTCATTGTTTATTATTTTGCTATTTGATATCAAAAAATTCAGAAACGTATTGGAGGCATCCACGATTCTGTTTGATGTTTACAGCTAATGATTCTTTCATTGAGAGAACTAAAGAGTTGAGAATGTAAAAGACTAATGCAGCAGGCTTTATTTTGATGATCAATCCATCAGAATGTGCTGCTGTTCTGAATTGTTAGCTTAGTTTCGTTGCTCAACTGTTAGATTTTCGAACGAAACGCTTTTTCAGAGGTTTTAGCGCGACGGTAGCAATCATGAATTTTACCGAGCAGTTCTGCTAGATGCACTACTTATTCTTGTTCCAGTGCCTCGTTTCTAACAATATTAGACTCGAAGAAACAGCGACTTTTGATTCAGAAGTTCAGAATTTGATCATGACGGGAAAGTGAATATGTCAAGGATTAGAAAGCTTACTATTAAGTGATATTTGCTCGCGTAATATTGAGAATTCAAATCACTTCAGTACATCTATGTATTGAGCTCATTGCACATAAACGTGAATCACTGGCATGTCCAAAATTACATTTCGAATCCAGCCGTGGCCGTGGTGAATAGCCACATCTGCGTTAACTATCTCGCCAATGAGGTTGATGCCGAGTTGATCTAAAAGTAATTAGCATCGTCAAGGATTATTGCGCAATATTTTGTTTTATTTGATTAATAGCAATATGCTTTTTGACCACTGCTGCTATCGTAGATAGTAGAAAATAACTGTTATTACTACTCTTAATGTTGCAATTATGGTAATGATAATAAGTGATAATCATGAACTGCCACAAGTACACGAAGGGTACGCCCGATGGCGGTCAACTATGCCTAAAATCATATAATTCTTCTTTTTTCGAATTTTCATTCGTTCTGACAATATACTCTATCCGTTGGATCCGGAAATTTAATCGAGCAAGTAGTGCAACGGTTCTACACGCGCTCCCGGGAAGAGTGAGATCTGAGTTTGAATCCTAGCTGACGCAGACTTTTTTTGCACACCACACTACATTATTGGGCTTATTGTAGCATAATACCATCGCAATAGGCGATCAAATAACATGAATTTTGATTGATTATTGAACTCAATATATGTCAGCATAAGTGGGTTCAATGTTGACAGTGACTGCCCACGCCAGACCGTAGACGGTTGGCTGTTGACAGATAACTCGTTGTAGCGTAAAAAGAGTGGTGTCTAAACGGGCGCCGGTAGTGCAACGGTTTAGCACGTGCTCCCGGGAAGAGTGAGATGTGAGTTCGAATTCCAGCTGACGCAAATATTTTTGCACACCACTCTACATTATCGAGTAGGTTTCGACAATCATTTGACCCTGTTCAATTAAGCGGCCATCAAATCAACAGAAGTGCTAAAAAGAGTCAACTGAAAAGATCTGATTGGTCGTTGCTGATAGTTCCTAGCAAACAAGGCGTGTCTGCCAAACTTTCCTTCAAATTTCTCATTTACACGAGCTTCGTAACAACGTTATTCGACCCCGCTCTCAGAAAGACGAAGATGTCGAAATGGTTACCGGATAAACATTGTTACCAACCTCTTGTAAGTTGAGAGATATTCAAAAGATTATTGATCTTTAGGCTGAGATCAAATAATAATTGTTTTTAAGATAAAACGCTTGCCTTGATGAATTCTATGGATTAAAATCTTCAGCAGTTAATGGAAACGCTAACAAGCGAAGTGCCAAGACGCGGACATTCTATGTGTTTTGGTGGAGTTGAATGGCGTTGATTTGAAATTTTTGGAGGGTCGCAAATCCAATCAGTGCGACTTCAACATCAATCGCCTCATCAACAACAATATAAAAATTCATGGTAATTGAAAAGAAGTCGCACTCGCGATATTTACACAATGCTAAAGCATCCAGCTGAGGTTATTTTGAACGGTGTCTTTTAACACTGGACTTTGCAGCCGAAACACTCACAGATCGAGGCCGAATAAACAGTCATAGAGAATTCTCGTTAGTATGGCCCCGCATAACTATAATATCCAGGACACAGAGCTTTTTTATCCCGATTTGTCATATCTACCCGTAAATCACGTAGGCTTTCAGATTTGCTGATGGGTTCGGCCGTTGTTTCAGAACTTTGTCTTCATGAATGTCAATTAATTCTGATCCAGTTGACTATCCTTGGGAATTGAAAGTCTCTAGTAGAGTGTTCTCAAGTGTTCACATTAGAAATTGTTCGTCTTGTGAATCAGAACAAGCTTTCCCACGCAAGGCTTCATCAATTTGGCGATTCCTGGTGGATGAAAAGCCTAATGATTTCGAAAAGAGTTAAATAGGCTACCAAGCGTGAGCGACATCTGTGACCAATACGTTTTCGGTGCTGATGCTACAAATAAATATTTAGATGCATAACTTCATTCATCGTATACACTGCCTGTAACCTGGAGAAAACGTCTATCGCAACCACGAAAACTGCAATACAACTAGAAGGACGTTGAAAATGGTCGAACAATTCTTTCCTTAGGAAAATAGGGATCTCCTGTCTCATGTGAGATGCTGCAATCATCGAGTAACTCGGGCGGACACCACTGAACTTACTTTATTTTCATTACACCTTAAAGAGTCGTTTCGCTAATGAAATTTTTGTACAAATGGGTTAGACGGCGACAAATTTTTAAGCCGATATCATTCGCTGAACAAAAATTTTGAAAGTAGTGTTAAAAATAATTCGAAAGCTTGAATCATTGGCTAGAGTACTAGGTGGTCGTTTTTTCAAAACACTTTTTTATAGCGCTATGATATCCAACATTAGATTATGTTCTACACGACCACGTGTTGTTTTTTCTTATTTTGCTTGTATTTCACTGGACAAAACTCCTTCCTTAAAGTGCTAGTACTCATTTCATAGCACAGGCTTCGAAGAACTAAAAATATATCGTGCTTCAAAAAAGGCCTTTTGATCCTCGATCTCTTTTCGTCTTTTGATTTGTGCTTTAGATCTTGCCGGACAGATCTACACCGTTGTGCTAGGGCCTCTGAAAGGCAGGCAGTCATTGTTGTAACCAAAGAGTTAAGCTTCCAAAAGATTACTAACTCTTATGAAAATATTCTGCTCAGCGAATGGGGTTGGCTTACAGGTTTGTCACCGTCTGACCGAATTGTAATAAAATTTTTATTTGACTGATAATTTGCTGCTTGCACAAGATGTTCACCCACTGTTTTTGTGTTGTGCATTGTGAAGCAATCTCGCCTACGATGAAGCAATAAGTCACGGTGTGCAGGGGGTGATGAGTATAAAAAGTAGACGACCAAAGTTCATATGGTATGTAAAAATTGCCGAAGTCGAAAATTTCTTTGTCCTACAAAAAACTTCTTATAGACTCTTTCAAAACTCACAAGCATTAACAGCGACTTTTTGGAAAACGATGCAATTTTATCTAGTTTGAAAACTGGATCGTTCTTCCAAGAATGTCGATGGCGCACCCATTTCAATTTATTCATCGCCACACAAAGATTTGGTTTTTTTTTTGTAAATTTTGATTTTGTTCGAGGAGCTGTGTTATTTTTACCAATATGTTGTGCAGTCTTCTTCAAGATATCGAGGAAACCGTGTACAAAAATCTCGAACTCTCAGCTCAAACAATCGCCAGCTTTTTTAGATCAGAGGAGAGTTCGCTTCAATTCGACTAGTTTATTTCGGTCATGACCAATTAGGAAAAAATGCTCCTCTTCGATGATATTCCAAAAGTAGAATTTCACTTTTGTACGAACACAACTGTAATATGTCAACAACATGACTTCGTTTAGATATCCAGTTCTCGCAAGTCCAGGAAATATCTAAAAAAATCAAGGTCACCTAGTAATTTACAAATAAAATAAGAAATTTGTTTGCACAAATTGACAATCGTGCATCCCAATTCCCACAGCATGGATTTTTCGAATGTTTCTTTACTGTCAAAATTCTAAACAAGAATATTCGTTAAAACAACATTTCCATTCTCTGAAGAATTTATCCATTTTCGGAACTCTCTATAAACAAGATTGTTATGCTAACATTTCGATAGTAATAAGTGCCTTCGATTACCATAAATGCACTTGTATAAGCTAGGATATGAAATGTTTAATGGAAGGATCAGCGCTAAACATTGGGTGTGTTGGAAAGTTCGCCTTCCCATTAGCAATGGACGAAGTATGGCCATTTCTGTTTTCCCTAAGGGTTTCGGAAAACAAAGCCGAACTACATTCTCTAGTTCATATGACAGAAAGACGGATATAACTATCAAAAAATATGGCTACTTCTTAAGATTCTAAAGCTTCGATAATTGTGCGATATACAAACTCTAGCTAGATTGGAGCAATGAGAACAATGAAAAACCGAAAGAATACATATATCAGCAATAACCAAAAGGACAAGTGGACTAAGTAATCGCTTCCGGCTAATCTTGTGACAAAGAAGTCGTTCGTCTCATTTCTTCTTGAAACGCAATATTGGCTTATTTCAATATATTTTCCGATCTAATCATGGTTTTTCTTGGTTCTAGTTAAACAAAGTAAGTAAACAAAGTAAACAAAGTAAGTCTAGTTAAAGTTAAACAAAAAATAAGAGTGACGTGCTTTCGAATAACTTAGTTTCCATTTCCCCCACACTGGGCGAATTAACATTGCATCCATTAAAATTTTTAACACACTTTTTGAATTAGATTTTATCTGTATCAAGATTACTAATTTGATAGCTACTCCATTTTAGCAAATCATGAGGATGCCCGAACTCTTGAGAACGTCATCTAGAAGTTGCTTTTCTAGGTTACTTCACACCAATTTTTCGTTGTTCGATCCCTTACAAGACTTTCTCGTTGTAACAAAATTAGTAACCTTAATCATATAGATGTAGAATCTGTTCTCAATGAAAAAGAATTCCAAATGAGACCAGGCAGTCATGTGTTCGTTGAGTCGTTCGGTCCTGGAGAAACATAAGCTATACTCGATGAAAGGCGGGCAGCTCGTGAGAAAAGAAAAGCGCCTCATCGTGATGGAGGATAATCCCGAACCAGTATTAGCCAAGACATCATCGTAGTCATTGTTCGAAATACCACCCATCGGCCGGATGTCGTCTAGTCGAGCTATTCTGAATTAGAGCACGCCCTCGCAGCTGCGTGATTATCAAGAAGAAACAAAAAGTACTGCGAAGCTGTTTGGAGAACGCATTCGGATAACGACTCGTTGCCATCCTTTCGGCATCAACAGAAATCCAACACTGCAATACTGGCGACTACGAGGGAGATGGAGGACGGAAGGAAAAGAAGTGTGATTTCGATCACTGAGAAGAAACATTCACAAGGTGCTGTTAGTGGTCGGTTGCTGATCTGCACTGTTATACGGCTTTCTACTGCTTACGATTTTTGCAATAATTAATTTCCTTAGATTTGTCATTTTTGGCACATGTCCAGCATCAGATTTTAATGCTCAGTACATAGCTTTTGTGATGAAAATTGAAGACATGAATTCATGAAGCTTTCTGATTCTGGAATGACTTGTAGGTATTCGACCATTATTGAATACCCGATGGTGTTTTGGACATGTAAGCAAGCATGAACAGTAGATTCTTGCATGACGTCATAGATTTTGCAAATCCGTTCTCACTGAGGAATGTAGCAATTTATTGGATCTCATGACACACATGACTTTACTTCGCTTTATCTCGATGTTTTTCCCTCAGAAGCAGGGACTTCTGACGACTAGTTGAGCAGCTTTTGTTTTCAACACGAACGGGAAGAGAAATACTATCGACTAATCTTATGGATTATTTAGTTTGTGAACATGCTTCTAATTCTGTAAGATTACGTCATTTGTTCGTCGATAATCGACTTAGCTGCCGATTCATATAGAAATAAATTAAAGATTGGTGACTAATTCATGAACCAAGCCCATATTGTCGAGTGATCTGCAGAACATTGAACGGCAGACGGAATTCGAACCTGCATTTCACACTTCCTGGTGATTGCTGACAGATCGACACAACTGTGTCACAGACTGAGCGACGGTAGAATCAGAGCCGGCAGTGCGATGATTAGGACGCGCTTCCGGAAAGGGTGCAATGCGGGTTCAAATCCTGACCGACGTTCAGTGCTTTGCACATCACTCAACAATATGGGTTATCTATTCGTAACATCATACCACCGCTAAAAGCGATTAAGAAAGAGAACTACAGTTAATTTGACAAGCTTCATGACCGCTTTGTGGTTTCAGATTCGATTTGCACTCAATTCATCGATGTTGATATGTGTTTTCGTATAATCTGCATTGCCATTTGCTCAACTTCACCAATACGAAAATATAAATTAATAACGAGAGCAAGAAAGTCCCCACTATATTTCTTAGAGATAACTCAATCTAGTTAGCCGCTTCCAACAACGAAAACAGTTAGGAAATAAATAAGCATTTTTACGGCACCGTCTTGGAATGAAATATTTTAACAAACTTCAACTTTCAGTCAAACTACTGTATTCAGTCATATCGAGTGAAACACTTTGCTCGTTCTCTCCTATGCTTTCAATTTCTCTTTCAGTGGCAAAGGCGGCGGTTCTTTCATCAGCGATGCTGACGAGAAAGAATTCGTCTGGACGAGTGGTCGGTGGTGCAGCGTTTCCTGGACGAGAAAGCATAGCGGCAATTTCGGATCTACTTTCCACACGACAAAAGAGTGCTCTCAAACAGAGTATGGTCTTGTTTCTAATGGTGTAATTAACACAAACGAATGACTGGTAATTTTAAAATTTATGAAATTGACTGATTTTTCGGAATAAAAATCTTGTCAGCGCGTTGAATGTGAATAGATGAGTTCGTTAAGTTGGGAACAACCATTTAGTTAATGCATATTTAGCGACTGTAAACTATCAAATTTAAGACAAAGTTTAAAAGAGATTAAAGAGCAGGAAAAGCTGATCTCTGAAGATGAACTATGTAGGTGACCGCCGGCCCTTTTATTAGTTGCTATTAGTAAGCAGCAAAAATGTTTCACCTTGTATTTGAAGTCAATCAACACGGTTTTTTATAAGTTATGACCAGTATTAGTCAAAAAAGCTCAAGCACTAATGGGAACAGAATCATTAAACGGTGCTTATACTAGCCTGTTACCGCAACAGCATGGTAGGAAATATACTAATAAACAATAACATTAAATTTTTGCATTATGTGAAGATAGCGTTTGAATTTGATTGGACCCAGAGAGACATGCCACGCTTTCCAATACAGTAAACATCGTTGGAGGCAATTAAAAATTATTTGAACTGTAAAATGACTGGTGGTGGCCTACTAATGCATCAGATCAGTGCATTTATATATTTAGACAAACAAAGTTCTGCACTAAAATGCTCTAAGAAGTCAAGAAAAGTGCTTCTTAGAACTAATAATGTTATAAAAAATCTTGTGTTTGGCTTCAACATAAAGAAATATAAAGAATGCCATTGTTAACAAATAGTCTTTTTGAGAATTCGTCCTGTAACAATTTATTAAACAGCATTGTTTCTCCAAAGTGCTGGAGCGAACTTCCCGTCTGTGTGAATTACAGGGACGCCTGGCCACTACGGCTCCCGAGCGCTTTCATGTAACTGTAAAACACTATTCAATATTACTTAGCCCAAATAATTAACTGATTTATGACAACTTTCTTAAGGTAGATTGAAGGATAACATTGGTTCAGCAGCATTCGAAAAAAATCTTTCGTAATCAGCCAACCCTTCTGTGAGTTCACGAGCGAGCTCGATCGTTATCTTAAGATGGAAACCGTAATTGGATCGCATTTGGTGTGAGTCTGATACGTTTGATTATTATGGAACTGGTATTTAGATTATGTGGAAAGCGAAAGGGTCGAATTGGCCATGAAGGTGGCGTGCACGATCTCGCTGATGACCGTCTGCCTTCATACACCACGGACATTCGAGCTGTGGTGGCCACTCAGCTATATAGTCTGTTTCCTCGACATGATCTCCGTGTTTCTGCTCACCTTTGAACTCGTACTAAGGATTCATCGCGAAGGAATGAACATGGTTAGTGAGTGGTATAAAGATTTTAATTGCAGTCAATTCTCATATCGCAAGCTTGGAAAACGATATCATTACATCTATAGACCCTTTTGAAGATTGTGGTCCCATTAATTTATGAAGCATTTTCCATGTGATTTGTTTAAATAAGGTATTACGAGGGCACACTTAGCCTTAGGCTTGGAAGATCATTGAAAGCACAACTCTCCATTAGCGTTTATTTAAAATTGCTGTTTCATGGCATACTTACTTCATCTAATGGTTTACCGATTACTCTGCTGGAAGAATTTGTAGAATCATATACGATGAGCAGAAAACGATCTTCTCTTAAATAGTGCAGCTAAGCGGAGGGATAATTAAACGTCTCCATAGAAGATGAAGTATTGCGTTTATGAGCTAAACTTTCAATGCTCTTGATGCAACATTTCAGAGTCATTAATGTTCATTGGGTAAATGATCCCGACCAGGTCTATCATGAATTATTGGTCTCATTTCAAATGGCTCATAAAAGGTGAAAAATGAAAGAACGAATAATTCTTCACATAATCTGATAATTTATTTTCAATTCTACTTTTTTAGAGCTCATATCGACTGTCTGTATTTCCATATTTTTACTACGCAGGCTTATATCCTGAACATGAGTTCCAGCACTAAAAAGAAAGTAGTCATTCGCTACGATTCTGCATACACTTTTCTCAGCACTTAATCTGATCCGTCATCACAGCGTTTTTTTTTCACTATACAGATAGATCCCAGTGCTTCTCGCATTCAGTTCGTTTCTTGTCTTTTTTTGAATGACGCAGAATGCTGATTGAGCGAGTCCCCTTGCAATCTCGAGGATAGCCTAACTTCCTTATGCTGTTCTCCCAAAGTTATACACAGATCTTGAGCATGACATAATCAAAGCTTGTTGTGTAATTTTTATGCTGTGATATTATCTTTTCTGATTCGTTGTTCTTGTCTTAGCTTACACATAGGTATGGTAACCACTAATGAATTGTAGGAGTAATTCATCCTTAGCATTGTTTCCTGTTATCAATGTGATAAAGTTTCTCCAACTTGGGAAACTGTGGTTGAGTGGTTTTGATGCGCGCCGCAGTCCGGCGCAGGGCTGACGCTCGCTCTTTAACATTCTCCGTCACTCAGCAACGGATGCCCTATGGAACGCCACAGCCAAGCTACTCTTGAGAGTGTAAGAAGACATGCTCAACAGTTTACTAAAACGTTCAATAAGAAGCCAAGAACGATTGAATGCTAGAAGCACTGGGGTCCGCACAGCGAAAAAAAAAGTAAACTGTGAGACAGATCAAATAAATTGTCAAAAGAAAAGGTTTCTGATTTACGTGAGTAGCCTTAATAGACTTCATTAAAATCCCGCAATGCACTTTTCCTCAGTATGTATTCATTCTCTTCTTCCACGATGTGGATAGACATAGTGCATCTTTTATAGCGCCAAGATAGGGGATACTACCCTTCATTAATACCAATGATAAAAAGGATAAATGCTACGAGTGATAACATTGAATCTTTTGAAAATAGATTACTTGAGGACGGATTTGTGATACCAGTAAAGTTCGGGACGAGGATAATGTTGAGAACTGCTTTTGTTACTGCATCAGAGGAAAGTTGGTTATCCGGGGTAGTGCAGCTCAAAATACATTGGAAAAGTTCTCTGAAAATTTGCATTCTAGGGAGATTCGTTGATGCACAATCGATGGATGCAGTTCGATCTGTTCATGTTTGTCTCGCACTGGATGTCATGGATTCTGCACCTTTATCAGATATTTCGAGTCAATTTCTCACTAGCATCTCTTCCTTACGAGGTGATTCATCAGTGAAGCACGTGCTCAATCTAGAAGGTACCAAGCAAAAGCTCGTAACTCTCTGAGCACTGCGTAATCTCAATTTTTGACTCTATTTTTCTGCCTAATTTCTATGCTTACGGTGGGGTATGATGTAAAATATAACGCAAAGGTGCTGAGAAATCAGCCTTTCCACTACACAATTAAGGCCTTTGATCCGTTCTTCTCTTAGCCGGGTTTTAACATATTCTCTGGTTGTCAGCAATTGCCCGAGATTGATTTAGGTAGCTCAAGTCGTCATGAACTCCACTCTAGTTAGAACGGTGATTGAAATCACAAAAATTAACTCAACTTTCTTCCTCGTTCATTTATAATGGCGGTGTATGGTGTAAATTCTAGCCACCAGAGCGCCGAGATACGAGCAAAACTTGAAACATGTTGTTGCTTTGAAGCTTTGGTCAAATTTGCTGTGAACATCTCGTGCTCCACGATTTGCTCGGTATCTCAGCAATCTTGTGATTGCATTGTTCGGCTATTCATGTAGCTATTAAAAACTGCAAAATAATTGTTAAGACATTAAGGCATTAGAATGAAGTAGTTATGAGACTATGCTAAAATGATATAAGGCAGCAAGGATCGTCGAAACTTCAAATAGAGTAGATTCTCTATATTTTAGGATTGGTTTGGTGTCATACGCTCGGTTCGACCATTCATTATAATTAGACTAATTCGGCTCGTCGTAAAGTTCAAGCTGCCGAAGGCACGGATTGAGCAACTGCTGAAGTGAACTTGATTACTCTTCGCCATTCCACTTTTTCACTTATTTCTTTGCATTTTTTAAGCATGAAAATATAATTCATCCGTTTCAATCTATGGAAACAAAGTAGAAATAATGAAGGAATCACATATTGTGGAATGCTTCGTACTAGATGACGAAAGCGGGTAGACTGTTGAATTGATGGAAGAGGATTGAATTATTTAGGATAAACCATTAACTACTGACCTATGAAAATGAAAACGGGTAGTTACGCTAATAAAAGCAGTAATGGCAGTTGTGTAAAAAGTATCATTTCAGGAGTAATATAAACCCTTATGGTAACTTATCATCTGTTGTAGAGACTAGAGACTACGAAAGTTCTCTTGTTCGCACCGCTGGTAATCTCAGCATGACCAGTTAACCCATTAGATACGACAGGGGCACGCCGTCAGCCTCGACTCGCCTCCCGCGGCGAACAGCCTGTAGTGCCGGGTGGTTAGTGATGCCGCGCGCGGCGAGCTGGGGCTACTGGCGCATCCCTATCTGGCCAGAGATTTGAAATCCAAATTGTATCATTAGTACGAAGTCGAAGTTCATAGCTACTTATTCAGTAATCAGCCAATTGGGGAAAATGCTTGATATTACCGTTCTATTCTTCGGTTGATGAAACGAAAAAAAAGCTCGAAAAAGGCTTAAGAGGCTTGAAATAGTTTGAGTGGGGCTGTGCATAGAACTACTGTACAATCAATTTAATCGCCCATTTACCGAACTATATACGCTCGGTCATAAGAAGATGAAAAGTCCGATATGTTTTACTAGGAGAGCTAGAAAACATGACTTTAGATCGAAGTTGCGACGACTATGTACAACGTAATCGAAGTTACACAATCGAAAAGCACATACGTACCTGTTTAGTTGCGATTTCTCGGAAAAAAAAAAGAATTTTTTCCAGAAAAACCTCTTGAAATACGCTCTTTTGTAAATATAGTATCTTTGTAGGAGATCCAGTCAGCAGGTACAGAATGTCACAGTCTTCTTCGTATTCTTCATGGCGTTGTACGCAATCGTAGGTATTCAGTTATTCGGCAGAATGGATTACCATTGTGTACTACCTAGTAAGCTTTTTGGCAGTCATATTCAACTAGTTGAAAAGTACCAGAACTGAGAAATTGCTAAGACGGTAATTGAGGAGTCATGTAACTGTACTGTCAAGTCGTGAAGAATCGTTTTCATTCCCTGATAATTGTGACGATTGCTCGATCCGATGGCTTCAGTTTTTGACCATTAGAGTGTAAAAGCCAACCGCGCTTCTTACAATTAAATTCCTAGGTATCTTGAACATTTTACTAATCAGTAAATCTTGGAGCTTGTTTGTGATTCAAACAATTCACGTAATGCGCAGTCACTACTCAAAGTATCGTATTTTGTCAAAAAACACACTGAGACCATTACAAGTCCGTACAAAGTCCACTCATTCCAATATTTTTCTGTTAATTCTTTGCATTATAGCCTACGAAAGCCATTCTCTATGGTAATTCTTCCGTTCCTATTTGACTTTATGCTTATACAGATACGGATCCGAATAACGTAACAATAGCAGATCTGGCGATTCCCGACACTATGTGCTCTCATAAAGGTGGCGGAGGATATGAATGTCCTGGAGAAATGGCAAGTATTTAAATTATTGCTGATATTTTTTCATATGCAGGGAAAATTTTTAATGACAGATACTAATACAACTCACCACAGAGTTCACCGCTTTGCTATTCACTGATTCTTTTATATAAATTATCGGAGCTGTCAGCAACTGAACTTTATCGGGATTAATCTGGTAAGCACGTATTGCACTGAAACCCGTCGAGCTGCCAGATGCTGCATATATGCAATTCATAAGAGTCCTGGTGCTGAAAGTTCTGCATACTACTCAACATTCTCTGCTGGATAATTGCAGCATCATATCACTTCAAAGAAACAAAAAAAAATTAATGAGTTCTTGTAGAACGGATTTACAAGAGTCTTTGTAGTTCGGAAAAAAAAACTTGAGCGATCATGAAATATTTCGGAAGCTCTGGGATTTCGAAAGCACTGGCGACGATATGAGGCCTTTATATCTCACGGGTGTTTTGCATTGCCACATAAACATAAACTGTTTTGCTTGTTTATTAATAATTTTGAAGACTTATGAAGGAAATTCGAAAAATATTTATCGTTTTTGAAGCATTAGCATAGAAATCGAAACAGTAACGAAAACGTTTCAGGTTTGCATGAGGCTGAACTTGAATGCAAAAGCAGAAGGCTTCTATGGGATGTTCAACGACTTTGGTAATCCTACATCTGTATAGCGATCCATTATTACTTAGCTGAATATTCAACTTCAAAGGTGCAAGTGTATTCACGGTGTATTTGGCTGCTTCGGAAGAGGGTTGGGTATATGTACTGTACGACTGCATGGATTCATTGCCTTCACATCTCGCCTTCGTCTACTTTCTCACCCTAATCTTTTTTCTTGCCTGGCTAGTAAAGGTATTTTTATTTGATCATCTACGTCTACCTGAACAAATACGCTCATGAGCTGTTACTGTGAATTGAAAAAGCCTATTAGGCACATGACGCAACATTGACCATTATCGAACTTGTACAAGGATAAACTTCAGCAGAAAAAATGACTACATCACTACTCACTCTGAACTTCGCTAAAATCGTTTATTCAATAATCGATTGAACAAAATTAGGAGAAAATATTGAATTTCTAAATAGGCTACTTGTAGCAGTTGTCTTGCCACCTGATCATCGTAGGTTATATAGGCGAGCCAGTTGGAATAGATTTACTACAATCACATCCGTCTACCTACTTCTTTCAGAACGTCTTCATCGCTGTGATCACCGAGACATTTGCCGAGATCCGTGTTCAATTCAGTGAAATGTGGCAGAAGAAAGACGTGACGTTGGACGAGGAATTCCGACAGGTGACATTCTGAGATGTTCTCTCTACTTTGGAACAATTCTTCTATCACATTTATCCATATATAGAGCTTTTTGTACAATTATGAATTTACATTGTAGAAATTAGAAAAGTATGATGATGGCTGGCGATTAATCCGTCTTGATGCTGATGTTAATTATGGAGGAACGAAGCACGCGTTACAAACGGTAAATGATGTTTTGAGCATTTTGCCTCATTAGCTTCGAAGAATTCCTGTATTCCTCTCCCATTTTCCCCCAATTTCCTCAAAACTATTTCTCTGTAGTGATTTTTGCACTTTTGATGCAACGGTTTTCATAGTTCTAAATACGTTTTGATTCACAGGAACTAAGGGTTAACATTTCTTACTCCTTCTCACTATGTTTATACCTCGATTGGAGGTATTATTGATAATAAAGAAATGTCAAAAAGTAACAGTAAAATTCAGTAATTCAGGAACTCCCATTGTTCTTTCACAGCTTGCTCAATCTATTCAATCTGTTATTCCATAGAAGAAATGTAAAAGATCCAATCTCTTGACCAATTTTATGAGTTAAATATTAAGTTCTTACGGAGTATGGCGTTTCAATGTTTCGTGATCGTCTTCGTGCTCCTGAATGCCATTATCAACGCATCTTTTGTCTATCGACATGACGAAACGGATAAAATAAGGAGACAATATTACTATTTTATAGAGGTACGACTTCGATTAACATTATACTCCAAAGTTTATATTTAGTTTACTTTTATTTTACGCGACTAGTCATCGCACTTACTGTGCGGATTCCAGCACTTCTAGCATTCGATTCATTTTCTCGCATTGATCCTCCACTAAGGTCACATTCTGTATGATGCTTCGGTCGCTGTTTGAAAATCTCATCTTCTTTATTAATGTCGTAGAATACCTCTCGATACAATTTCCCTTGCAGTCTTAGTGGTAGCTGAGCTGAGACGTTCCTAAGGAGTTCGTTAATTGATTGTAAGGTAGTGCGCCTTTCTTATTGCCTTGCTTCTTGATGCATTGCATCACTAACCACTGTGCTAACCCGCCCATATCAATGTTTTTATAGATTGAGTAAAGCATAAAAGCATTAGAGATAAAGGGTCAAACGTTGATCAGTTCTTCATAGGTACACTATGCATTCATGGTAGAGGTAAGTAAACACATAACTGATCTACACGATGCTATGCTGGGATCGACCGCTAAAGATATCAAACCACCAAATTTGCTGGATTCTTATCGAGCAAACACAAGATTGTTAGCAGCAAATTTATGCAGTATAATGCTAGTTGATGTTTCGTCGAGTTTCACAATCTTTGCAGCCTAGAAAGGTCAAGCTGTTACGCATTTAATTTGGCGTAACTCTTCCATAACATCTGATAATACTTTCATGATCTCAGCAGAAAGGAAAAATCACCACCCAAGTGATTCATTCGTATGAGATTCAGCTTCCCTTGTTCTGAACGCAGTACAAGTGCGTTGCGATCGTTGGCGCGCTCAACTCGAGCACTGTTGCAATGTGTAAAATAGTCTTCAAAATGTGAACACTTAATGAACTTGTGCAATTTGAACCAGCAAAATTATGGCTTCTTCCTTCTGGATTTGTTATCCTCTCATCTCAAACCATGAGCAATCGTTTCGAATAAAGATTAGGAACCAACGAAATGTTTGAAAAATGATGTACTCTGCATCCGATGCCCGGTGATGAACGAAGAAGGATTCATCATTGGAAACACTCTCTATGTCGCGCCTCTCTTTATGTGCGCTACCTCGTGTGATTAAAAAAATCATTTTGAATAATTTAAACACTTAGAATTTCCGTCTTTTATGAGTATCTCAGTTGTTGATGGAGACAGCATCATAAGTGTCATACGTAGAGCAGGAATGTTGCCCGCAAGCGTCAGAAAGTCAATTTGAGTTATCGCTCGAGATAAAGCGTAATACAAGACACTCTTCTTCGTGGCTTATTTTCAATTTTTGGGGCTCATTTGAAATACTCAGGAGTTTTTTGCATAGATGTCTTGGATTGCTGTGCAAGGAAACTGGCTTTTGCTGCAAAATCTTCTTCGTGCTAAATCGAAAGACCAACTTTCACTTAAGCCCCGTAATTCATTATAAAGAGTAACAAATAAGAATATCTATTGAACTAATCTTCATTCGGAACCTGTGCGAGTTTGGTACAGATAAAAAGTAAAGGATAAAGTTCTCGGCGTTGATCAATAACTGAGGGATGCGTCATGCATTCGTCTTTAATTTTTAACTTCCTCTGAGGTGATTTAATGCATATCTGGCTTTTACAATGACTTACGGTGTCCTTCCGCTGTATCGAGTCAGTGCTGTTTATCCTCCCAAACAAGTTTGAGGCCAGTCTCATACCAATCTACCGACCTACCGACGTGGAAGGATGTTTTGGTGAGCCATGAGCTCGAGTTCGAACCACCGAACTTGTATAAGGCCCAGGGCACCTTTAGCCACTGCGCTACATGCGCTCCCAAAGCTGGTGTATCTGCTTCAAAATCGATAGTTAACGTTTCGGCCATCTCGCCTTCCTCAGAGCCTAAATGCAATCAACACTTTCAATCAACTATTTTGGGAGCTCGCTCAGAATTTCGTTATAGTCTGGTAGAATGTTTAGAGCCATTCACGAGGTCTGTTATGGCATTTCTTGTGATAAATGTACGTTTCGGCTTTCTAGCAAGCCTCACCAGTAGCACATGCCCTTCGCCTACTCGTCTTGTATTATAGGGAATCGACGCACAACACAAACGTTGAATATGGTTACCTAGTGTTAACCGTATGAGTTTATGAACAATCCATAAAGGACCGGAAAGATTAGATAGGAAGAAGTAAAGGAAGTCGAGATTGAAATGCACCAGAGATTATTTATAAACATATTTTAAGTATGCTGTGTTTTGGTGAAGGCACATGCGGAGCAAATCTTAAGCGGAAGTAGTAAAATATTGTTTCGAATGCTGTTTTCAAAAGAAATTGACAATGACTAAATTTCCATATTCAGGTCGGCTTCACATTGCTTTTCAATTTGGAATGTTTGATTAAAATATCATGCTACGGCTTGAGGAACTTCTTACGGAGAGGGATCTTCAAGTTTGAGATGATACTTTGTATCGGAAGTTCAATAAATGCCATCAAATACTTTTATGACCGGAACTATTTCACTTATTTTCAAGCCTTTCGCCTCTTCAGGCTTATCAAAGCGTCACCGATACTCGAGGATTTTGTCTGGAAGGTAATGCTTGTTCCTATCAAGGAAGAAAAAAAAAGGCGATTTCACCTTTGCTAGTATGAAACACGATTTTCCCGGATTCTGCACAAAATATTCTTTGCTTTTCTGATTTATCGCCCACTTACTAATCATCTCCATAGTGGAAACAACAAACATTCTTTTCATGCCACTAACAAAGTCGTCGACAAATTTATTCCTTCCAGATCTTTAGTCCTGGCAAAAAACTTGGTGGATTGGTGATCTTTACGATAACCTTTGTAATTATCGCATCAGCCATATCACTGCAATTATTCTATGCGGTACCGAATCTCCATCATTTCCACACCTTTCCTCAGGTAGATTCCGCCTAATACATCCATTCAGCCTCGAAGTCTTTTCACAAAAGCATCCTGGAAAGAAGTCCAAGAAAAAAAAGATAAATTTTAGGCGTTCATGTCGATGTTCCAAATCATTACACAGGAAGGATGGACAGATTTTGTTGTCGAGGTGTTGAGGGCTACTGACGACAAACTCGTTCCATTTGTAGCCATCTACTTTGTCGCCTATCATCTATTCGTCACATTGGTACGTAGAAATTGAGAAGAAGTAAAATTAAGAAACTAATGAAGTAAAAAACAAAATTTTCAATGCGAAAATCTTTTCTCAAAACTTTGAAGTGTTTTTGTGTACTGGTTTCGTCTCTATTGGCAATAAATGTAGGTGAGGAGAGAGTAACGATGCAGAATCTCCTTCCACTTTGCTGGTTTTGTACGCATCACTTTTCGACTGCTTTTTCTAATTGTTTGATTAAAAAAAAGAAATCAGTAAAAGCAGTTAATCTCTATATTAGCTCACTAATGAGAAAAAGTAGATGTGTGCTTAGAGGGAAGCGAACATTTTGAAATATTGTGAAGCCCAAATTACAGATGAGATAAACCACATATTTCGCAGAAATGCTTTTCGAATCAATGGAGTAACCAAGACGGTATAGGTTTTTTTTTTGAAAGCAGTTTTTTTGAAGATTGTGCTCAGCTTGTTCGTTGCCGTCATTCTCGACAATCTGGAAATGGATGAGGAGCTGAAAAAAGTCAAACAGCTGAGAGCCAGAGAGGCGGTCTGTGATTTTCAACGAACTACCATTTACACTGGAGCAATGAAAGCAGCTCATCAGTAATATCTGCAGACCACGTCGATGCGATCTACTCTACCGTGGCGATTGCGGGTCTTTGAGAAATTCCCTACACGACCACAAATGGCAGCAATGAAACGGTGAGTTGGAGTTATCCGTAAACACGGAAACCAGTGAGAAAGATACACTGAAAAGGTAAAAGAAAATATTAAGACTAAACTGTGAATGTTGATTCTCAGTGCCTTCGTAAATCACTGATTATTTCCGGCTACTCTTGGCGTATATTGGATTCAATATTTATGACCCGCCTTGTCTCTAAACGGGGCGCCGTGGCCGAGGGGTTGTGATGCTCGTCACGGCGCGCGTGGAGCCAAGCTTCACCTCCTAATTCTTTCCGGCTGTCAACGACAATACGCCCCATGGAACGCCACAGCTAAGCTATTCTCGAGATTGCAAGGAGACTCGCTCAACCAGTATTCTACGCCGTTTGAGAAGAAGCCGGAAAACGAATTGAATGCTAGAAGTACTGGGATCCGCACAGTGAAAAAAAAACACTGTGATGACGGATCAAATAAAGTATTATAAAAACAAAGCTTTTCCTAAATCGCAAAGTATTGTTGAGATTCAGAAAATGGAACAGTAACGTTGCGCAATACAATTAACAGCTGAAAGAATACATTCACGTCATTGTGTGCAGTCCATAAACATGCATTTACATCAATACAATCTGTTAAGAGAAGAGGTTCGATCATGAACATAGCGATAATGATAAAAGTGTATCACATTTTTCCCAAATCATCATTTCAGATTCTGAATCGTGCACTTATAATTTGGGAATAGTGGTGATTCGTTCCCAAATATTTTAGTTGCGATAACAGTCAAAAATTACTAAACTGTACAGTATCTCTGCATTAGCGAGAATTACCGCGATTCAATGGGTTCTCTGATGAGAATTTCCGAGGTTATTAATAACATCATTCAATAATTTTAATCCTTCCGATTTTTTGAATTTCGGCATTAAACTCACCATTCTCGAACAGAAATTTCAAACATGCGCGCAAAACTTTGGAATTTCTTGGAAACATTGTAAAGGCCCCTAAAAATGGACCGCAAAGATGAGTGTCTTGTAATCACGCGTGACCTCTCCCCAACCTCAGAGTAATCTTCTCGACGTGAGTCGGGCACAGTCTTACCCATGCACGACTCTAAACGGCTAGTCTTCAATGAATGGCCGGAAGACATAAAAGAACCAACCGTGGGTGTTTAAAAATGAAGCTTTTTATTAAGAGATCCAAAATTTGTCCATCACGTTTTAATACCAAGTTGATGAAAGTATATGACTGAATAGAGGTAGCTTAAATTGACTTTTCCAAGCTCTGATTAGGCGAGACTCGCCGCAATTTCGGCCACTGTGTTAATATCGTGCTGGTTTACTATTCTATTCAATAAATTCTCTTATTATCAACCACGGAAGTGCTTATTAAAAAATCACTGAATTATTAACTGTGTCGAGGTTCTGGGAATTATTTCGATCATCTGTGCCACTGCATCAACAAACTTATTCGTTCGATTCTTTATCGAACTAATTTGATTTCTCTATCGTATTAACGTTTATATTTATATTTATGACGATATTTTATATATATTTTGATATTTTATATATATATATATTTTATATATATTTTTATATATTTTATATATTTTTTATATATATATTTTATATATATTTTGATATTTTATATATATATACGTTTATATTTATAACGATATTTTAGAAACGATATGTCCTCAGCCATCCTACTGCAGCACTGATTCATTAAATCTAACAGTTTTCCTTTTTACCGGATGATACTGGCTCATCAGAGTTTTTTCAGCGTGGATTCCGAGTTTCCGATGCCGAAAGTTCGAGACAGTTTCGCTCATCAGTTCGCTTTAGAAGGAGTTGATACTGAATCATTCGATCAAGGTACGTTCTACGGATGGCTCTAATATGAACTTTTTACGAGCTTTTTCTCCTTCGTTGCACTGCAGCGCGTTTGATGGAGCAATTCACTTTTTGAGTAACCTTTTTCTTGTCCTAACAGAAAGTACAATATGCTGCAATCGAGTACTTTAGTATAAATAGTTTACTGCTGAAGAGTTGCTGGAATCGGGTCTGATAAGTGATATTTTCTGACTAAACATAATCAGAAGACTGTCAATGAGGGCTGACTTATAGAGCCCGATACACGTGTTTCGATCTTGCGATCTCGTCAGTCGGGCAGTTGCCCTTTCTCGTCTTTTGCTAATCTCTGTGGGTGCTCCAGTCCCGTCGCTAACTCTTATTGTGGGGACTGGAGCACCCACAGAGATTAGCAAAAGACGAGAAAGGGCAACTGCCCGACTGACGAGATCGCAAGATCGAAACACGTGTATCGGGCTCTATAAGTCAGCCCTCATTGACAGACCACTGACATGCGTGGCTCAAATAATGATTATCAGGTATATTGAAATTTGAGCTGTGGTCTTGAGAAAACAC
Organism: Parelaphostrongylus tenuis; assembly: GCA_019055375.1. Taxonomy (NCBI): domain Eukaryota; kingdom Metazoa; phylum Nematoda; class Chromadorea; order Rhabditida; family Metastrongylidae; genus Parelaphostrongylus; species Parelaphostrongylus tenuis. Next base: position 69,142 of record JAHQIW010000825.1, on the reverse strand, counting down.
TCGAAATGAAAGATAATCAGAAGATTCAAAATCTCGGAAAAGACTTGTTTACAGTTTTTCTTGGAATGATTTTGCGCTAATATCTCTGATAGTGACAAGGGATATTTCGTAAATAGAGAATATGTTTATTTTCGCATCTAATTTTCAGTGCAACATGAAAATCATAAACGTTGGATACTAGTGGAAGCAACAATATTAATTTTTGTTTTCTTTCTATATTTATCGCAAATTCTGCAGGCCTAGTAATAAATGATCTATGACTGTATTTTATATTCAATTTCATTTAGATACGGACCGTCCTAAAAATCTAATGCAATTGGCGACATCTCGAAGATTTTATCAGGAGGAGCCACATTTTCGTCATATAGGGAGCATATCGCTTAAAATGAGCATCACTCGTTTGCTTGAGTCAGTATTTGACCATCCTTTCTAAGAACATGTTTCTGTACAATTGCTATTCGTTTTGTTCAGACTGAGGTAGATTTGCAAGAGCTAACCTTTTAAGCGATGTGGGTGTACATGTTTAGGATCTCGGATCGTACACGCCAATCCGTGACGCATTCACTCAACTTCTTACCACACCTTTCCCGTTCATCCGGAAATCTTCCATCGGGAAAGGAGGCGCTTGCGTAAGTCCGCTCAGATGCGTTATACGTATCGAGAAAGTAGAATGGCGGCATTCTCTAATCAATTTGCAATGCTTCTGTCCTGATTTACTGGATTGTTATTCTAACTGTACCGACAAAAGTGGTGAATTACCGTGTAACAAGGTCTACCACAGATGTATTCACAAATAAATCAATATTCACGCTAAATAAAAGTGGATTATTCGTAACCTATCAACCGTTGAATCCTGTGTACAGCGCATCTAAAATTGCATATGTGTCTTAGCTGCTTTGTTTCACTCTACTCTTTCAATAATCACCTAATTTTCCTTCGTAAATGTAATTTCTTTTTGTTACGCTTGTTCTTAACTTTCTTGGCGCCAGGGTAAGCAGCATTTTTTTATAGAAAACTTCTCAATAATTGGATTTTAGCAGATCTCGTAGTAATTCAGGACACCGAAATATAGTGTATGGTTACTAAAAATCTGTACTGCCGGAGCAGAAAGTTAGATTGTGAAACCTTAACTGTAATGGTGTTCTGAAGTCCTAAAAATACGTTTATTAGTAGCATAAGGTTTCGAGTGGTCCTTGTGGCAAGCACTTTCCGTCCGTAAAGTATTGAAGTTGCAGAAAGTCACGATCGGTGACCGGAAAGTTTCTGCAGAATGCTATGCGAACGAAACAGATGTACAATGAAAACGGCGACCTGTCTTGTCCGTCTGATTCGGCGCCGAAGAAGGAGTTGAAGCAGGGCGAGATCGACATCCGAGCGCTACAACAAAAGCGCCATCTTGCTGAGATTACCAGGTTTCAGTGCTTCAAATATTTTCCTCAAAAGAAAGATTTCCATGACAAATATGAAAGCGCTATCCAACAAGTTGAGAAACACTACTTTCGTTGTTCATTATCGGCGCCACAGTTAGCGTGTATCTTCACTAGATAACTATTGACTTGCGACTTTAGGTTCCTCTTAATATCACAATCACTTCATGAAAGATTTTACTGTTTAAAATGCTATGTAGATCTTAATTTAGTTTGATAACGTATCAATTGTCCATGTGAAGTGATGGGGTTGAAAGAGAACGGACAAATGAGGCCATATATGTTGTTCTCAATGATTCTCTATCTAGAACACGCATCGAAGAGGACATGAGGGGAAAATCACCCATTCTTCGATCGTCCTCTATTCCTTATCGGAAGAGCGTCGCGACTGCGCGAATTGTGTAAAAAGGTATGAAACAGGATCAGATAAGCAATCCAGATGTTCTTGTTCCACTTCGTTCTTAGTTCCTATGATTTGTTCATAGTTTATAGTGTTTTAAGCGTCAAATTGTTGAACATTTATGGGATGAATAGGTGGTTGATAAAACTCTGATCTGCCAGAGTTTAACTTTACGAAGTCCTTTTTTCATGTCATCAAACGGTTGAAGGCTTTTTTCGATTTCAAAGTTTCTCATCAAATTCTCTTTATTGAAGTCATGTCTGCCTTTACCCTATGTATTCAACAATCTTATGTATGTTTGTCGTTCAGAATGCTTTTATAGTGCAACTTTCTGTCAACAGTAAAACATGCAAGTATACTGCTTCTTGCTTTGTACACATGTACACTGCTTCAGGTCGTGCACTCGAGGTATGATTCTTGCGATGACGGGTCGAACGGCGGCACCAAAACGAAACGACGTTTCAAAGAAATACGGTTAGCTGAGCTTCCTTGATATAAATCGATTTATAATTCGTCGATTAACAGTTAAACAATTAAAAGAGGTTAGAGTGGAAAAAGAGGCGAATATTTATTGGACTCAAGGATTTCGTCAACTAGTTGCGAGAGGATATTTTATTCAATTATTTAGACTGATGAGTTTTGTAATATTTAATGAGAATATTAGTGTCCATCTAATTGAAAACTTCGAAAACTCATATTTGCGTATTATCTGAGCAGTATCGCGTACATTTTTCTCCCAGTTTGTTTTTCGTGTTACGAAACTCTTTTGTTAACGTGACTCTGACGGAGCCACTTTAGAAACCCAGCAGTTGGTTGTCACAGATTATCAATGGCGCTTTTGACCGGGGTTAGAGGTGCCGCTTTGCTACTACTTTTCTTCTGTAACGAAGTTGATTCTCAGCAGAGGTTCGCTCTTGGCTAAGCGTTAAGACAGAGAAATCTAGCTCTTCCCACGGATCGTGTGGAATTAGAGAAGATTTGTTACTTTACATTGCAGCTCAAGGTCTAAGAGCATTTACGCGACTTGCCGATATAGCAAATGTTCAAGAGATCTTTTCAGAAAAACCGAGAATATCTCACTAAAAGACAAGAAATGAAGCATGAATTCTACTGTCTCTTTATGTCATGCATGATGGTTGAAAGGTTCACGGAAATCAGTTTTAATCATGATATCTGGAAAAGACGTTGTACTTCAATTTGAAACTTAGCGTAGGAGACATATTTTGAGCAAATTTTACTCTTTAAGGACTGAATATTCAGTAAAACAATGTTCAAGGGAAAACGTAGTACTTTCAGCACTCTTATCGGAATCATGCCCTACTTGGATTGGGGCATGGTGACAGTCACTATCTTTTCCTGCATCTCAATGTTATTTGAAAGCCCATGGCCAACAACTGGCGAAAATCTCGTAATGAACAATGTATATCTTCAGGTAATCTCTTTGGTGGTCTCAGTAAGCGTGCACTCAAGTTTATAAAGCGTTCGAGGCCCATGAAGCGCAGTGCTGAGAGATGCCTCACAATATACACAGAGCATCACGCACATCCTCGGCCTCATTCTAAACAAATCCTTCGTTCCATAGTGGTGAACAGTCTGATAGTAGACTTTTCTAGGGTGAATAAAGACATTATAATTTATTTTCTAAGTAAAGCCTTTTCAATGTGATACATCAGTGGCTTACGCACATTTCGGCGGTATTACCCCTTTCATCAGAGCCACACGCACCACACTGAACCCTACTCAATAGCAGGAATGGGAGACGTAATGGCGATAGCACGTGATATTGTGTTATCACCATTTCCAATCGATGGATACTGCTGGTACTGAATATTTGGACTAACTTTATGCACTAATTGGCTCTCTTGATTCACTAAAGACCAGATATGCTCTTAATCACCTCTACACTGCTAGGAATGGATGCTATGCATGATACATACTATGAACATTGATCGATGCCCCAGCCTTCAATCGTAGCATGGAAATTTTAATTAAAGCGAATTGTTTGTTGTAGGCAGCACGAGTGAACCAGCGGATCCCCTTCATAGCCCTTTTGGATCTGTCCAATCAAGGCAATATTTTAGCAAGATGTAGTTCTATTGTAATATAGAAAGAATAATATAATTAAAGCTTCTATCATTCTCAAGACCGACTGTCTATTAACCCTGGCATGCTTCAATATAATTCCTGATTTTCTTCTTTGAGCGAAACACGAGGTGTTACATTAAACTTTATTTGACAGCTGAAGTTTCCGCAGTTCGCCTTCTTCAGAGCCAACTATTCTCCTCCAAAGGTTGCCTTCCAAATACTGGTCACAATAATACTCCTTTGCCGCACACTTCTTCAGCATAGCGCACAGCTTGTCTTGCTTGCTTCATAGACAGCCGCGGACACTTTCATTTCGATATCCAGTATTCGATGGCTGTCCTCTGGTACACCACATATCGCGTAAAGTCGTTTTCGTCTTATGAAGTTTGGAACGATTCGATGTTCTATGCAGCGTCGGAGAAACTTCACACATTGTCGAGCTGAAACAATTTTCTACCTTACTGATAGTGCTTCTTTTGTTAGTCCGAAGAATCTTGCTGGTACTTCTTCTAACAATTCCCAAGACCTCATTGTCTATAAATCTTGGCATGCTTTGATATAATTCCTGATTTTCTTCTTTGAGCGAAACACGAGATGTTGCTGAACAAAGGTGCGGCGAAGGAATATTATTGTGATCATCATTTGGAAGGCAACCTTTGGAGGAGAATAGTTGGCTCTGAAGAAGGCGAGCTGCCGAAACGTCAGCATCAAATAAAGTTTCATGTCGCACCTCGTGCTTCTATCATTCATAAGACCATTACTAAAGGTCAGTTCGCACTGTTGGGCCCTTTAAATCCGGAAACACTTGATGCCCTTATTGAGAAGGTTTCACTGAGGTATATTTTTTGTAGATCTTAACATATTCCGTTTAGATCGCCGACTATGTGTTTGTTTTGACAATGACGTTCGAGTTGTTGGTGAAAATCGTCGCAAACGGCCTATTTTTCACTCCGAAAGCCGTCGTTAGTGACGTTGGCGGTGTAATGACGATGTTTATTTACTTCGTATGTTTTTTTTTCACATTCATTCACATATTGATCCTTAATACCCTAAGTAAGTCATTATTTCTCACCATCAATCAAAGGAACAAGTGGTTAATTCGATGATGAAATCTATTGAGAAAAATTTGCAGATAAAGGGTTCAGGCATCAAATTTATAAGTATCCTTCGTTGATCATCTTTAGTAATGTCGCCTTGACAAACAGATGCGCCGAATTTCATAAAAGTTAATCATTTAGAATTTTAATAAGGTTTAACTATTCGACATTTAGTCAATCACAGCGTGATTGTTCATCGCATTGAAGTCAGTTCTTTATTAGTAATTAGTAGCCACAGGGTTGAAGAAATAATTTTTGACTGACTCTGCGGAGCCCCGTGACTGAGTGGTTGTATATTCGTCGCTCCGAGCGCAGGATCAAACCCCACCCCAACACTCTCCGGCAGTCAACAATGAACTCTTCATGGAACAGCACAGCCAGGCTAGCTTCAGGATTTCGACGAGCTCATTCAATATTTTACGACATTCAAGTAGAAAAAGAAAAATTGACTTGAGCGCTAGAAGTACTGGGATCCGCACAGGGGAAAAAACACACTGTGAAGAGGATCAATAAATAGTCAAAAGTGATTCTTTTTAGAAACTGCTTGTAGAAAATTCCATAGTATGCGAAATCTACTGATGTTAGATTTGTGATCGCAGGTGATTCAACTGCTTTTTAGTTTTAGAATTCCTAATTCACTCTACGGTCTCAAAGAAGAGAAAATTATTGATATCCACCTTTTCTGCGCATCAGATGACTCACTACATCATCGAAGGGAGATGGGAGGGGTGTCCGAATGGGCAGTGATGCTTGGCGCGGCTCAACGCGGAAGTGATCCCGCAACCTCCCAACACTCTCCGACAATCAATATCGAAGGCCTTACGGACCCCCAACCTGACTATTATTGAGATTGCAAGGATACGTACTCAATCAACATTTGAGAAGGTTCATGAAAAAGGCAAATCCTGAGTCAAACGATGAACGCGAGGAGACGAATCGAAAGCCAGTAGTACTAGGGCCCCATAATAAAAAGATGTAGTGCGAGTCACATAAAGCAAGAAACTGATTAAAATAATACAACAATACTAAAAACAATATCCTTAGAGAGCAGTCGACTTTCTCTCGAGTATGCACTAGATCTGGCAGTTTCCTAGCGAAATGTGCTATGTAAAATGCACTAAAAGAAAGAAGAAGACAATTCCTTAATATCAAAATCGAATCATCTGCAGTTATACGACGAAAATCAATTTAATTTCAACTATTTCGTAGATTTTTTCCTCGTATCCTGTGCTCTAGCTCTTCTTTTACTGAAATTATTGATGTTCAGACGAGCGTTGCGTTTCTGATGTGGATGCCTCGTCACGTCGAGATCAATTCGTTCGCACAACTATTAATGATATTCCGTGCAATGAGACCACTAAGGGTTTACACCCTCGTTCCACATATTAGACGGGTTGTACTGGAGTTTTTTCGTGGATTCAAAGAAATTCTGCTGGTCATTTGCTAACTCTGATGCTTTCACTTTAGTTTCAAAAGATTTTAGAAAAGACACTCACACATTTCAGGTAACAATTCTTATGATCGTTGTGATGTTTATCTTCGCAAGCTTTGGTGTGCAAATTGTTGGAGGAAAACTGGCTGCGTGTAATGATCCAACCATCACAACCAGGGCAAGTATCAGCTGATATCTGCTATGATGTGGTTGCTCACCAACTGAACTTTGAGCATAACACTGTGTTTGAAAAATAACCAAATCTTTCTGCATTCTTATTTTTGCGATGTAAATGACTATCGGTAATTTTTTACAAACTAAGGCTTAGTTCCCTTGATACCACTGCACAACAAGACAGCTATGTATCATTTATTTCACTGTCATTATTTGAGCACTACCCATTAGGAACCGCTGACATTGGAGCAGGTCACCTATCAGTAAAGCGGAGTTTTATGCGCAGCGTAATCAGGTTGCTATTTTGTGAGTAGTAGTCAGTAAAGGCTAGGCTGGTCAAAGTGGTTTCCCAAGATTATCGTCTCGTTATTTGGTTCTCAGAGACCAAAAAACAGGACCAAATAAACGCAAATTTTCAATTGGCCAAGTTTAGCCCAATTAATTTTCCGTTTTTGCTAACATCAGCATACAAGTTGCGGAAGATCCATGCTGTTTTGAACACTAAAGTGTTTATACTGTTCTGAATAAGATAAATTTGTTCCATTGTGATTTTTCTGAGTATGTTCTAAACCTCTTTCTCATTTCAGGAAAATTGCACGGGCATCTTCTGGCAGAAGATCTTTGTCACTCGATTAGAAGTGTACGGCAAAGACAATGAAGATATGCATCCGAAAATATTGGTTCCTCGTGTGTGGTTCGTTGACGCATAGTCTCTAAATGAACTTCGGTTTCTACAAAAAGTGATAATATTGGAATCAAATGCAACTATTGAAATCATTTGTTACATTACTTACTTATTACATCACCCGGCATCGCATATACGACACTGTGCTGATCTCAATACCTTTTGTATTTGAATGGTTTCCTCGCATCCACTACCGTCGAGAGTCTTCGAACTTCCATCGAATTGATTCTGCTGCTTTTTGAAAATTTCTACTTTTGTCGAAATTGTCGTAGAATGTCAGTTGGGTCGGCTATCACCGTAATCTTACGCTATCTAGCTCTCATATGAAATAGAGTGCATCATCTTGTTGCGCCAAAGTTCGGTACCAATTTCCTGATCCTAGAGTAATGTGAGACATGATGGGATAGTAATGATGTCAAACCACATTCTAGGCAAGTAGCACTGTCCCGGTATTGAATGGAGTCACTTTCACTGAACTACCCGTTTCCTTAGACGACTACTGCAGCAGAAAATATGAACGAAGTTGAAAGTGAAAACTAGTTCCAATGAATGACTAGTTTTCGTCAACCTTCAGATGAAGATAAAGGATGAAGGATGAAGCTCTTGGCGTCGGTCAATCCGTCAGGGTTGTGCCATGCGCACCTGTTCAAATTCTAACTTTGTTCGAGATGACTTAATCTATACCTGCTTATCCTCCCAGACAGGTTTGAGACCAGTATGGTATCAATTTACCGATCCTGAAGGGGTGAATTGTTTGGTGAACCTTAAGCGCGAGATCAAACCAGTGACCTCGTGTGCAACACAGAGCACCTCTAACCACTGTAGCACATACGCTCTCAAAAATTCGGAAAAAATTAAAGTATAAAGGATAGAAGTAGTAAGACATTTGATGCTGATGAATCACTTTTGGATGAACTATAAATTCAACCTCGTATGTAGCATCCTCAAGATGAGAGAGTGATTATCCGGCTATAAAACGATTTTTCTTGCACACCGAATCATCAAATTAGCGTTATTATTCTCTCGGGCGAGTCTGCCAGCGATCTGTCAACTGCCAAGAATGGAGATTTGGTTTGGTGAGCGGAATCAGACAAACGAGTCCACTTTGTAATGCGAAATGCCTCCGACCACTGTGCTAATTACACTCTCACATTAGCATGCACTGTGCTTAATCAACGAGAGGGAAAAAACTCAGCGATAGTGTAATTTTATACTGTCTACAGAAACACAAAATTAAACAAGTCAGCGATTGCATTAAGTTATGTCAGCTTTATCTAAAAATAACTTTCTCTTTGGAATCATTTCAAATTTAACACGATCAATAGCACGTCTTTACCCCCTCTATCCGTGATCTTCCATTTATTTGAGGCAAAGAGGATAATTGGCTCATTGCAAAAGTCCTACAAACGACTATCTGTAACCCCGGAATAGTTGTACCAATTCAGTGCTTTTTTCTGATGAGCAGTTCCAGTGCTGGTAGTAACAGCATTTATTCAGTACAATAGTAATGCAGTGCAATAATGACACAATGGGCGAGGTTTCGATGAGTTTCACTTTATTCAGAGGCTGGAAGGGTCAAACTGATCTGCATTCTACTCAGTCAAATACGTTCATAACACCGGCAGAAAAACGTAATGAGCAAATTTTGAATCGCATAGTGAAACCTTTATTCGATTTCAAAACACCTTCTGTTTAGTTGTTTCAAGTCTTTGAATCATTGATTGGAGCTGCTTAGATTCTTGCATGGGTGAGACTGTGCTTGACTCAGGTCGAGCAAATTACCTAAGGTATGGTTGCGAAGTCACGAGTGATTACGAGGCACTCCCCCTTGCAATTTCTTTTTGGACCTTTGTATTTATCCAAAAGAGCGTTACTATTATCGTAGTGCATAACTATTTTATTCAATAAATGCTCTTATTACCAACTTCGCAACTGCATATCAGGATAGGCCACTGAATTATTGCAGTATTCACACAGATTTTCCAGGATAGATTGTTTGCATTCTGTACTCTTCTTATACTGTGCCATCTTGATTCCTAGAATAGATGAAAACTGTCTTCTTCCAGGACAAATCCACGAAATTTCAACTTTGATCACGTGGGTAACGCGATGCTCGCCTTGTTCGAGACACTCTCCTACAAGGGATGGAATGTGATTCGGGATATCCTCTGGAGTAGGCAAGGACCTGTGAGTCGTTTTTCATACCACCTCACAACACTTGACAGACAGATTTAACTGGCCTCTACTACCATATTTCTATTATTGGTTCTACAACTGAATTGTTATGAACACCGATCGAATGGTCGCAGTCAGATTTGCAGTCGCTCAGGAAACCATAACATGAACATCGTTTCATCGTTTACCGTTTTACCTTCATCGTTTTTATAATAACCATCGTTTCAAGTGTTTTCTCAAGACCACAGCTCAAATTTCAATATGTCTTGCAATCATTTTTGAGCCACGCATGTCAGTGGTCCGTCAAACAGGGCTGACTTATGGAGCCCGATACACGTGTTATAACATGAACATTGATCGTGATGCGACGATGATATACCAATGTTGTTCATCTCTGACTCTTTTCAACGCATGTGAACCTACCTACAGACGTTCTGAAATCGACATACTATATATTAGTCTGGTGGAGAAATAATGGCGGTTTCTGACTTGAAATTTTCAAATTATTGCGACTATGTTCAAACATTTCTTTATTAATCAAAATAAGACTTCTAGAGAATTTCGAGTTGGGATCTTAGTTATCTAGCAGTAAGGGAGTTTGCCATCTGTGCGCAACACTTGACAACATGACCGCTTTTAGCAGATACTTGGCACAAAAACTACTCATTCGTTGTAAAAGAAAAATATTGAGTTACGGGAATGAAGTGAAGGCATTCGCAATCCACTTGAAAGTTCAGATGTACTTGAAGTTATGGTTTCTCACTTCCGAGTGGAAGTCATAACATCGGCGAAACTAAGTTTGATCGGTAATTTTCATTTATTCATCATCAAACATGTGGAAGAAAATCTGTGACTCACTACGATCAGATGTTTGATATTTACGAGGAGTAAAGTAGGCAAGTATTCTAAACAATCTTTAAAGAAAGAATTTATCTCATCGTGAGTTCGTCTTTGTAGGGTATTGTAGGTGATGAATTTCAGTGGGCGGTGGTCTTCATCCACATCTACGTCTTCATCGGCTGCATGATCGGGCTGACATTGTTCGTTGGGGTTGTTATCGCTAATTACACCGAGAATCGAGTGCGTCTTTTTTGTGTTATACAACACCTGAAACCATACGTGCGAGCACCGATTGCTACAGGGGACGGCCTTGCTGACTGTCGACCAGAGACGATGGCATGATTTGAAGGCACGTCTAAAAATGGCACAGCCGTTACACGTGCCACCGAAGCCATCGGAGTCGGCTCGACTTGGAACGATGTTTTACGAGCTAACCCTTAGTCGACGATTCAATCAGGTCTGTTTCAAACCCTACTTAGTTATTTCTTTCCATTTATAATTTACAATCATAGATTTCACCTACACTTGCGTTTTACTCTTGAAAAACAGCTACTGCTGGAATGATGCCTGCTCATTGAGTTTTCGAGTTTCATAGAACCTTTTCTGTCAAAAATTGCAGTAATATAAGCGTTAACTGCGAATAGAGGTGCCGAAATCTCCATAAATGGCATCATGATAAAAAATCAGAGTTCAAAATCAGTATATGCATAAATTTCTAAATTATATTTATGAGTTTTCCTTAGATTTTCTTAACTCAGTATGCACTACAATTTTTGTGTCACTATGAAGTATAATGCATCTAATGGAGACCAGTAAGATGAAAACCTGCTAGCTCTAACTAAATACAAAAGCTCGGATTGTACGTTCACACTCGCCTGTGACATGAGCACGTTTAACCTTTTAGCACCAACACAGTTTTTAATACAATTTTTAATAAAATTTTTGAATACGCCATACACTACTCCAGTATCCTGTTAAGGTGTTCGCTTTTCTCGTCTTGTTAAACTCGGCTTGTCTGATCATTCCATGGAATGTGGAGGAAGAAGGGGAGCGAAGCACAATTCTGTTTTCCGTCACCGCACTCAGCGCTGCCATCAACATTCTGTTCGCGGTCGAGGTTAATAAGATATTCATACGGTTGTTTTTGTTCCCCTTTATCTACAGTGAACTTCGTTTGTAAATTGTGTGAAATAGTCCGGGCACAATAAAACGATTTTCAACCAGGTTTACAATTTCAGAACGTTAGATGACAATGTGATTTCGTCGTTCAAAAATTTTTTTGGTTTCCGTTTTCGTTGCTCAAAGGAAATCGATAAGGAGTATGATAGAATGCAATTGCTTTCTGATGATTAGTTTTCAGTCACTGCTGGCAAATAAAATTTTCTTGATTTTATCAATTTTTGCGCACTGAGTTGGATCACATGTGATATTTCCATTAAAGAACATCAATGCTTGAGAGAAGTTCAGAATCTGCGCAAATAGACGAATATTGGGCTGCAAGTACTAATTTGCTTGAGATAAGTGTCGAAACATGTTAAAATGTATTCACTAAATTTCAGATAATTTTGAAAGTGCTCGCGTTCACGTTCAGTGGTTTCTGGCAATCAAGGCGTAATCGTATCGACTTGCTCATCACTGTGTTTGGTCTTTCGTGGATTTTTTTGCACTTTTTTGTCGCCGTACCATCGAGTTCGTTCGATCCGGCACCACAGACACGGCTCAAAACTTTCACTTATACTTTTGGATATATCATCGTTATTCTGAGATTCTTCACAATTGCCAGTGAGTCCTAAACGTTTTTCTCAGATTTTACAAACTACTCACATTTTCGTTTCATTCATATCTCGGCCATACCTGTCTGCCATTTTTGTTATCTTTTTTTCTTAGAGCAATTTCTACAGTGTGAACATTATCAGCCGAAATTTGTCAACATTCAGGTCGAAATTCGACGCTGAAAATGCTGATGCTTACGGTGGTAATGGGCATGTTCCGATCATTTTTTATTATCACAGCCATGTTTCTACTTGTACTCTTCTACGCCTACACGGGCGTCATTTTGTTCGGGATGGTCAAATACGGTCAAGCGGTCAGCAAGTACGTTCGTTAGTGCATTCTATGCAGTACTTACTAACTCATTAATGAGTCACTCGTCAGCACATTTTAATGGACAAGTGATGATGCGTCAGAATTTGAATATAAATCGCCTATTTGATTTCACTGAGCATCTAGAGAAACCGCACAAATTGCATATTTTTCCTAAAAGGTCACTTGTAAAGGCTTTTTTTTTGCAATGCCAAGTCGGAGTCTTTTGAGCCGCTCCATATAAGGCTGCTGTAATTTGCCAACCTCAGAAGGATAGAAGGGTTGTTCAAGTATGGGTTGCTGAGTCAAACTAAATGGTATCTGTGTTCTCTAATATATATTTGTATTTTTTGTAATATTAGATTATATGCTTAGCTTTCAATGTTTACATTACTCTCCAGAAATTATTCCCTAAGAATTAAGACATCTTCAAAAGAGATAGTGAAATTTTATATCAGGGACGTGTAAAATCTAACACGACTGGAAGGAGACTGTTCTTTAGGTCCTTGATCTCTCACTTTCTAAACTTAAATATACTTGAGTAACAGTAGAAACAATGAAGTTCCGTGGAACTCTGATGCTCTACAGCGCAATAATTTATTTTTAGTCATTTATTTATTATTGCAATAGAAGAGTCATCCAATCCAAAATTGAAAATCAGCTACACAAACTCTGCTTTTGAGGGGTAAAATTCATTCGAAAACAGTCCATCTGGTCATCAAAGTTTTGATGATTGGTTGAGAGTATAAGTTGTATTCACGACTTTTAGGTACCAGATAGTGTGACAAATGTTCCATAAACACATCAGTGAAACGCAAGCCGTGAAATTCATTACAAAGACACCGTACAATATATGACAATATTGTTGAATATCTGTAAACCTGACGATGCTGTTACTCAGTGACTGACTTGACAAAGAAACATGACGACCTTTTAACGCTGTGGGGGTGTTTGAACTCTGGTAGGCTGAAATATTCGAAGAAAAAAGAACATTTCTTTTTAAACAACGTCGATTTTTAGGATAATTGCTTGCAACAGACCCATTAAAGATGTTCAAATAGAATTGAGAAATGTTGAGATATATTTAGAATAATCATCCTATCCTAGACAATGGCAGTTCACTTTTAGCCTAGAGGGCTCAGTTTGTTTTGTTTTATCGGAACCATAGACGTTTGTGTGTGTGTGTGTGTGTGTGTGTGTGTGTGTGTGTGTGTGTGTGTGTGTGGTGTGTGTGTGTGTGTGTGTGTGTGTGTGTGTGTGTGTGTGTGTGTGTGTGTGTGTGTGTGTGTGTGTGTGTGTGGTGTGTGTGTGTGTGTGTGTGTGTGTGTGTGTGTGTGTGTGTGTGTGTGTGTGTGTGTGGTGTGTGTGTGTGTGTGTGTGTGTGTGTGTGTGTGTGTGTGTGTGTGTTTCTGCATTGTGAAAGCTGCAGATAATTTTCAGTGACATCCTTCAAGTCAAACAAGGCAAGGGTGTGCATTTTAATGAAAATGTGCTTCAAAAACGTAAAACATACCCCTTTCAATGTAAAATTTGTATTTTTCAACCATTCACTGGCACAAATCGCCTTGTATGTTGGCCGGGAAGGTGGATATGGATGAAGTATCTCGTAAATCAGTGTTTTCACTTCCACGGAAAGATCAATTTTTGGGAATCTGCAATATCCGTATCAGCTGACTCCCGCAAAATCCACCACTTAGTGCAGGGACGCTTACCGTAGCCTATGTCCGAGTTGCCTTTCAACCATTTTCTGTGGATTTCGGTCGTCATACGGCATTACCCCCGTAACCATAACATATAGAACGATTCCGGCGCTCCAAATGTCGACCTGACACATCAAGTATTGTGCTTTGACTTGTTAACTGGTACGATTGTGAAGAATGTAGGTTCCTGGGGTTGATAAATTTTTTGGTGTGTACTTTGCGATGTAGGGTGGTGCGTAAAAAACGTTTGCGTCAGGTGGAATTCGAACTCACATTTCACTCTATCCGAGAGCGCATGCTGAACCGTTGCACTAACACACAAACGGGCGTCGGTACTACACAAACGGGTGTCGGTATTGCAACGGTTCAGCACACGATCCCGGATAGAGTGAACTGTGGGTTCGAATCCCAGCACACACAAACGTTTTTGCACACCACTCTACATCAATGGTTATATTGAAGCATCATACCACCGCAAGAGGCGGTCAAATAAATATGAATTCTGATTGTGTTTCTTGCATTCAACTCTATCAGACATCATAGATTCAATTAATGGATATCTGTTGAATACACCAAATTTTGTTACAACCGAGGTTACTAGTCAGTTTAGTAACTGTGAAAAGGCAGTAGCAATCTGTCAACTTTAGGGGCCGGATCAGCCACCGATTGAGTATCGGTCCCACACGGTCACATTGGTAGGATTTCTTACGATAAGTAGAAATGGTGCGACAACACATTTATGTTAAGTGACGATAAGTGGACCAATATTCTGCTTGATCCTCTACCGTTCATCGACTAAGCTCATTTTGATCAATGTGAATAAATGTTCGTATCAGGTAGTGTCCACCACAAAACTATTATGTCGCCGTTGTTCGGGTTTATTCTTCTTTGAGTCGAAAGTCTCAGTAGTTTTTTTGAAGCATGCAATAAAATTCGCCTACCGTCTGTCCACTGTAGGCAATAGCTCTGAGAATTTCTGGAGCGACGTATGCGCGACTTCCGCAGAACGTGTTCGCCTTCTCATTCGGCTTCAGATAGCGTGCAAAGCCGAAATCACCCAGCTTCACGTTTTCGTACAAATCAAGAAACACATTTTCACACTTCAAATCACGATGCACTATGTCGCATCGTTGGAGATACTGAAACACATAGACGTCAATCGAAGCTCAGTAACATATTATAGGTGGATCTCGCAATGGTGGGGCTATTTGAAAAATATCGTTTCATTGCTCAGTTCTAATAAAAAGAAGTAAATGAAAATTTTGAGACTAGAGGAAGGATATCCGGAACGCGCTGATATTCTCAAAATTGGATAGCAACTATTCTGAAAATGTATTTATTTATTTATATAACATACCATGAGCGCTTCTATGAGCTGTCGAAAAATTATTTTTGCCTCATTTTCTGGAACTCTTTTTGTTTTTTTGATTTTTTGAAGTAAATCACCACCATCACAAAATTCGGTTATAAATATGGCGTAGTGACCAAGTTCGAAGACCTGAAAAAACGTTTTTCATGTCAATCAGTCGATTGTAAAATGAATCTACCAAGTCTAATAAGTCGTTTCTAATATGAGTTGATTTGCCACGATAAGGTCGCTTATAAAAAAGGAATTTTTCTGTTATAATAAGATTATTGTAATCCTAAACAGTTTGTGTACCATTCTGTTCTGATTAGTTTGCAAAGTAATTCTGTGTAGTAAAGAAATTGGTTAAAGGTGTTTTGCGTTGCACATGAGGTCGCTGGTTCGATTTAGCGCTCATGGCTTACAAGCCCATCCCTCCGGGGTCGGTAAATTTGTACCAGACTGGTCTCAGACTTGTCTGGGAGGATAACCAGCACTCACTCGATACAGCGGGAGCCCACCGCGAGTTATTGTAAAAGGCTAGATACGCATTCAGTCACCTTGAACGAAGTTAAAAATTGAAGACGAATGCATGGCGCATCCCTCAAATATTGATCAACGCCGAGAGTTTCATAGTTTTTAATGAATAAATTAGGCTTGCTTATTTCTAATTGTTTTATCTTCTATCACATTTATGATCAAAATAATAAAAGGTAGATGTCTAGCAATCTCTCAGAGATAGACTATGTATCCGACTTTACTGAGCATTTATGTGACGTAGATTTGCGCTATAAAGTGCAGCGCGATGCTGACCCGTCATGTGGGTACTATTCACCCAGAGAGTCTCAGTAAATCTTCTGCTGTCTAAAAGGCTAGGTTTGCTTCTGATGCAAGATTCAACCAGTGGCTGTGTCTATCGTAGATGCAACTCTAGTCACTGTGCTCACACGGACCATATCAAACAATATGGTGAGAACTTCCGTTTGTCGTTATCAAGAGTGCAGTCGAGAGTTGATGCTAGGAGTATCCGACATCACGCAAATGAGAAAAAGGAGTCAAAGGCCTGATCTGCGCCGAGAATCAAAAACACCATTCTACACGATAGACTATCGAAATTAGATGAGACGAACACGTGATGCGTTTTGACGACAACCAATGGACGGCAGCCGTTTCCGAGTCAATTTTTTTGGACTGCCAAACGCATGAGAAGAAGTTTCCTGACTAAGGAGTGTGATTCTTCAAGAAAAGCCTGCAATGGAAATTCGATTATGATACACCACAGCGAGCAAGACGCATTAGGTCACCCATGTACGCGGTAGGAAAAATGGAAGTTTTACTGGCTCCACTCGAGTCACTCGATGATCAACGGATCAGCTAGTGATGCAGGTGATCGGATTATTCTTTTATGCTGTACTGTGGCCACATCTAATTATCGGTGAAATAATATGCCATTTTCAGTTCTAAATGATGTGTTAGTTTGGCAAAATATTACCTGGTAAACCCGAAGTACACATTCGTGATTTAAATTCTTCACCAATGCCATTTCTCGTGGTAGAAATCTTTTCACATACTCAGATTGTACCCTAAAAGCACTGAGTGATCTTCATCACACAACAGCGAGTTAGTTCGAATTTAGTCAGAGCAGTGATCATTGCGTCCAGTTACAGAGAGCCCAAGAATGATCTAACAAAATTCTTTTTATTTGATCAGTTCTAGAGGTGTTATGATGTTTCAAACAGATACTCATTGATGTAGAGTGATGTGCACAATTTTCGCGTCAGGCGGGACCAGAACCCGCATCTCACTCTTTCCGGGAATGTGTGCTCTATCACTATGGAATGCACTACTGACGCCCATTTTGCACATCGCTCTTTCTACTCTACAGCGCATCTATCTGTCAGCCGCCAGCCGTCAACGGCCTGGCCCGGGTAGTCGGTCTCGACATTGAACCCAGTCACGCTGACAGATATTGGGTATTGAAAATCAAACGAAATTCAGATGTGCAAAATGGGCGTCAGTAGTGTAACGGATAGAGCACGCATTCCCGGAAAGAGTGAGGTGCGGGTTCTAGTCCCGCCTGACGCGAAAGTTTTGCACATTACTCTACATCAATGATGTAACGGGCCACATCACTAACAGTCACGGGAGTGACTGGATATAGCCTTTTCCACTATTGGTATCTATGGTGAAGATCTTTTGACTCTATTTCGCGTAAGTGTGCCGCTGAATTTCTGTAATAACATGACCACATTTAGCAATCTGTGATTGAAAGCAAAAAAAGAACACTGCAAACCTTGCTTCTTTAAAAATTTTTCGTAGATTTTGTCTGGCTAACCCATTGCTTAGTTAAATCATTTAAAAGACGGTTTGTGCTTGGTGATCAACTCAATTTCAACCGATTTCAATCCATTACATTCGAGTCTACCAATGGTTTATCACTTCGTCTTGACTGGGATAGGTCGCTTGGTGTTTTACTATGATGGATAGACGAAGTTCATCTCCTCAGAAAGTGAGGAAAACAGCATTTTCATCCTCAAGCTAATCAAATAGGAGACATGTTATATTCAAGCAACGAAAAATCATCAAATTCTGTTGTTTTTGTGATCCAAAATTATTGGACTTTATTTGAGAAAGTGCGCACTTGATTGGAAATCAATTGCTTACGAAATTTGTAGTTGATTAATGGTGAAATCGGATCTTACCTGGTATCGATAATTTTAACGGCTATGCTTAGCTTATTGTCTGACACCCCTTTCATCACCTGAGAGTACGAGCCTTTTCCTTAAATGAATACGACTCATGTAATGATAGTGGTAACTGCAAAAAACCATTGAAATATTTTTAGTAGTCGATTTTTCTACACATGCATTACAAATTTCAATCGAATCGCTTTAGCGAATAATAGTAGGCTTGTAAATCGGCTAGAGCGATTTTGAACCAGGTGGATTTGGAAAGCTAGATGAGACTAGTATTTATCTTCTATGGCTGCTATTTTCATTTATATTGTAGGTCTTCTCATAAGTTGTTGCACTATAGCAATAAGCACAAAATTTACTAGTCAAAAATATTTGAAATTGCCTAACAACTTTTTCAAATGCGCATTTTCTTGCGAACATTTTGGTATACAAATTTCCTATAATTGCTTTGAAATGAAGCTGTTTTGGGAACAAATTCGCTAACTACTCATGCACAGCTTTCTGTGTACGGTCCGAGCACGACTGATCGTCCGTTATTCTCAGCTTTGAACTTCATAAAGCACTCCTATTCTTCCTTTTTGCAGCCGTCTCATCGTTCCAAGCTCCAATAATATTGCGTGCCGCTTCACTAACTCCTTTTCCCCTATGCGCCATTTGTGAATGAGTAGTAAACGAATTTGCACCCAAGGCGTTCCATCATAAAGCATGTAAGCTCAAACTGTATATCAAAATGTTCGTAAGAAATGCGCATTGAACAGGATGCTAAGCAATTTTAGTTAATAAGTTTGGTGTTTATTGGTCTAGTACCAGTACTTACGAGAAGATCTAATATTTTCTTCTCATGGACACAGTATTGTTGTATGTGATCGAATGCAAAATAATGGGTTTTGAAAACAATTCTATAATGTTTTTCAAAGAAATCTCCTTCCACATATCCGACAGCATAAAGGTTCTGCGGTATCAAAACTTACAACCTTTTCATTTAAAAAAATTTAAGGATTTTGTTGAATTTCGGGGACATTTTGGAGCTTCTTGCCTCTCAAAAGTGCTTCATCAACAGAATAAGTGATGATTACTCGCAGCCAAGCCCGAGCTGTACAGTGGATGCGGCAAAACCTCCTATCCTGATCCTACCGAATGCTTTCACGTTTGCTGTGTGACGTTCTGCGTTGTCGTGCAAAAGAATAATTGAAAAGTGGAAGTGGATCACTAAACGAATTTCTTCCTTGGACAGTTTCATTCCGAGAGCAGCCGTGTAGATAGATGATTTATCGTTCGATGCGCGAGAAACCAGCTTTCTGATGAGTTCAGATTTGCATAAAATACATTTGTAAAAATCATTGTCATCGGCAATACGACTTTTTCCATGACCCATAAGAGGATTGTGTCATCTCGAAACATGCAGCAGTTAGCGAAGTGGCCTGAAGTGCCATGAAACACAAGCATGGTCATAGTTTGACACTCTTTCGGTCCAGTCAAGCCTCCTCCATTCTTTTCGCTTGTTCCTCTGTGGTGCAAAAACAGTGACGATCGCAAAGAAAGGCCCTCAATTGACAGCCGAATTCACGTTAAAGTGCGAAGTTCTCTGTAGAATGCTACTGCAGGATAACGAAGGGAGTGAAAGAAGTAGCGTAATCTGCACATTATGTAGATACCGATTACGCATGATGAAATAGAATACAAGCAACGTATTGCTAATAAAGCGACATACCTAGATAATCACTAATCTTGATTCTATATTCTTTTTCCAGTTTAGCAAGGAGAGATTTGTAATCGGGATCGGAATCCATAATTTCTGTAAAGTGATTCGCTTTTGAAGATTTTTCAAAAGTGATTCATACATTCGCCTTTTATTAGCGGATACGAGCTCAAATTCGCAACTGAGAAGTCACTTGGGTAATTGAATAGACTCCATGGAGCGCATTTAGACCACCAGAAGAAAAACAATTACAATGAAAGATTATCAGCAGATCGGATAGCTATGATTAGGAACGTTGAATTTGATGTCTATCTACAATCATCTTATCTCACAGTTGCCTCATGACTCCCATTTCAACTACACTCAGTTTTTCTTTCCGTTGATTCGGATAACTTTCATTATTATCACAATCGTAAATTCATTTAGATCCGTAGTTCTACCACTTCCGGTCGTCAATTGGTGATCAGCACATTGACATTCACTTAAAGTGGACCACAGTGCAACCATTTCTGTCTTAAGTCCACATATGCAATACGCATCAAAAGCAACTGGGATTAATTTTCTCAAATGTACATATGCTTTTTAACAGGTCTTAGTTTAGTTTTCTACCGGGTGAATTGCTCAAACTTTCATCCCATATCATTTTTCCCTTTCTGTCATGATGCTACGCGTCTCAAACGGCGCTTTAGCAGAGTTATCACCAATCCATAAGTCATTTCAATGGCGACTTATGCTCTCATGTTTTGGTTTGAGTAAGTGTTCTATTATTTAATCAAAGCATGGTTGAAAGAAACTGTGTCACCCTTTTAGCTATGTAGAGTCACACGTGCGATTTTGTCAACTCTTACACTCCACAAGGATGTGAAGCTCTAGTTTCTGGAAATAATCGAGAGCTCTCGCTAATCACAAGTCTAGCTGCTCGATGATTACAAGCAGTGAATGCTTATTTCATAGAAAATACCTAAATCGTTTGCTTCCGGTGAATCTGAAGAATCTCCACTGCTCTGAACTGCTGAAAATCGGTAAACGTCACCTAATCATGCGCTTATAGTGTCATAATATTATGACATTGCGCTTGATTCCCTAAGAATTCTACTAGTTTTCTAAGGATCCTAGATCCTAAGTCTTCAGTTAGATTACGAAAGCGTTCCTTACCTGTCTGTATGCTGCTAGATATCGTCTCACCGGTCGACATTGCGTGACCACTCGCTACTCCTTAACCCAGCTTTCGCACTCGGTGGTTGAGACTAAGCCTTTCCTACCGAGTGAGCGAACCGTGCTGAAGTGTTTGTGAAAATGACTGCTACCGCAAAGTCTCAAGCTTTAAATATTATTGATATTTACTTAACATATTTGATAATTTTAGGGGAAAATAATCTGATACTTGCTTATCAATTATGATATATCAGAAATCATTTTACTTGACAGCCACTTGCGGTGGTATGAAGTTACAACATACTCAATAGTGGAGAGTGGTCTGCAAAAAAAAACGCGAGTCGGTATTGCAACAGTTCAGCACGCGCTCCCGGAAAGAGTACGATCTGGGTTCGAATCCTAGCTACGCAAACGCATATGCAGACTACTTTACATTATTGATTACAGGATATTTTGAACAAGAACAATAAACTCTGACACGTGGTCATGTTGCGTAATAGGGTGTTGAATGGTTGACACAGTGAATAGAAACCTTTATTCAAGTACATTTGGTGGATATTCGAAGAAAATGCGAGTCCAAGAAAGTGGTCAGTAAACTCAGCAGTCACTGAATACGATGAATTGATAATCATGGCCACTTGCTTCGTCACTCCTATTTGATTTTCTTGAATTGTGGATTGATGCACTACACAGTCTGTGAATCGTTTTTTAGATTCAAGTAGTGATCCTTTTTACAGCATGTTGTGCTTTTTCTCTGCTGAAGTTTCGGTCGTATTCCTACAGATAGATCATGCTCAATGACGCGAAGAGAATGAAAGTGAGATACTTGTTATCGGACCCGAAAAGGTAGTGGATTAGTAATGCTTTCCACATAACTGAAAAACAAATTCTGGTGCTCCGACATACGATCAGCTAAAAAGGGGCTTTTGGAGGAAATTGTATGGACACGAGCTATTTCCGACTGGATCTCACGAAATATCAACCTCATGACAGGTAAACCGCAGACGAGACGATCAAAATTGCTTGTGATATTTCTGTAAGAATAATATGACCGATACTGAAAATGTGTTTCAGTTGTCTGATCATATAGCACCTATTTCACACTTTCGACACGCAACCATGACGAATGTGAACGTCAGCGGTGCTTGCTTGAACCACTAAACGCTCAATGTGAGGGCAGGTGGAATATTCTTGGTGATTCCACTAGTAATAGAAGTGCTGTGCCTCCTTCAACTGGGATCGCTACTTTTCTAATATCTACGACACTTTCATAATTGAACTTGCTCTGCGTTTTAGAACAAAGCTTTCAACACGCTTAACACATGCTTGACAATATCTGCTTATTGAACAACATGGGTAACTTGAAAAAAAAGCATATTTTGATAAATTTTTCTTCTAAATAAGGTAACTACCCCAATTTTTTAGTTGCTCCATATTTCTACACATTCAGAGGTTTTCTGTGCATTTTTTGCATTTTTCTATTTAGTTCATTTGTACACCGTAACTACGGTGCGTCCTTCTTTCTCTCAAGTGGATGAGACTCAATACCATTATGCGGTAATGGGCTCCCTTGGTCACTTATACTCTGGAGCACACTTTTTATTATGAAACTCCACAGCCGGGCTATCCTCGAAATTGCAAGGAGACTCGCTCAACCAATATTCTATGGCGTTCGAGAACAAGAATAAGCGAACTGAATGCTTGAAGTACTGGGATCCGCACAGTAAGAAAAAAGCAAACATTGTGAAAACGGATCAACAAAGTGCCAAAGCTTGTGCATTTTATAGACCTTTTCGTCATCTTCCCTTTCCAAATTCTCGGATCATGATACTTCTTTTCGCAGTAAGATCTCAACTCTTCCAGAACGATGTGTTTCCAAATGGACACACGATTTTCTGGATTCGAACAATTTTCTCCTTAGAATTTACCAACATTCAGAAGCTTAAGTTTTGGCGATTTCAATAAAGTGCATGGGTTTTGAAAAGCCTTTACCGCTGTAACAGCAAATAATAATTATGTCAGATCCTGTTTGCTTTGTTTGCGCGGCTGAGGAGTCTAGACGGCTTTTTTGTTGAGCATTTGGTAGTCATTTGACAGCATGAGTCTCGAACGTTTTTAAGCCATAATTTGTTTTCATAAAGATTATTATAGTATGCTGTAAGAACGGAAAACAGATTGCATTTAGCACTCGGAGTTTTCTTCGTACCTAAGCTTTGTATATGCATGAAAAGCATATGAACATCTAGAGAAAATCATAGACTATCAAAAAAAAAAACACAAAAATTCGCAAGTTTTTTCCATTCAAGACAGAGAAAAATAACTCTGAATATAAAGCGAAAATCGCGCGTCGCTTGCTAATTGCGCTTTGCGATCGATTGACTGCCGTTCCGTAAGGGTTCATAACTGTGTCCGGCAGTGATTTAACGGAAAGGCCGCTTTTCAATAGCAACTATACGTTGCTTTCTTTAATTTAATCTCCATAGAAACCTTTTGTGAATATCTGAATTAGGAAAATCTTTCGACAGTGCTCTTGCAATTACTGCTCATTTAACTCCCTTTCCAGCCAGCGGACATGAATCACTAAAATTATTGATGTTGATTTTATCAGTCTATGAAGAAGACTCATTTGCAGACTATATAATCTTGTAAACTTCCAGAAAAAATGAACAAGGAGAAATCTGACATGTGTAGAACCCACTGATGTAGAGTGATGTGCAAAACTTTCGCGTCAGGCGGGACTAGAAACCGCATCTCACTTTATACGGGAGCGCGTGCTCTATCCGCTACATTACTCAATATCTGTCAGCGTGAGTGGGTTCCATGTGAAACCGACTACGAGGCCAGGCCGTTACGGCTAGCGGATGACAGATTGATGCGTTGTAGCGTAGAAAGAGTGACGTGCAAAATGGGCGTCAGTAGTGCAACGAGTTAGAGTACGCGCTGCCAGATAGAGTGAGATGCAGGTTCGAGTCACGACTGACTCAAAAGATTTGCACATCACTGTACATCAAGAGTGTATTTGAAACATCAGACCGCCGCTAGAAGCGGTTAAATAAAAAAAAAAAAGAATTTCATGTGTAGAGTCGCTGCAAGAAGCTACATTATCGTCTTATCATTGTGTATGCCATACGGAATTTGAGCGAAAGCCATCGTTACGTGATATTTGAGGCCACTACTCAACGAACTGGTTGAATTCTTACGGGAAGAAGACTTTTTGAAAAGTAACGATCTGTTAGAAACTAAATCTGGAGTTAAGCATAAGCATAAACATTAGTTGGCTTTGGCTTATCTGCTGAGTGAAGTCCGTATGTGCCTTCTTCATCAGTTGATCATAAATTCGTTCTCAATATAAACTGTGGTCCGATGTTCGAGCTGTGACCATTTGTAGCAGCTGTACTGTAGCTGCTCTTCTATCATATGTGTTCTCGTAAAATTACGTAGAGTAGTAAAAAAGTGAACAATAGCGGAAAATATGTTTTTTGAACTTTAATTGTATAGGATTCGTGAAGAAGAAACGGTAGAGAAAAAATGTTCTATAAATGTGTACTAAATGTATTTCAATAATACATTCGTCCTTTTGAATGCGTAGCAGCTTTTTCAGGCACGTAAACTTTCGGACGGGTTCCGAAGCGTTGGTGGTTCTGTTTCGGAGTATAACGGGCGAGGACTGGAACGATATAATGCATGACTGTATGGTTCGTTGAAATTTTATTTCTTGAGTGGTCTTTGAAAATCGAATACTAATTACATCGCAGTCAACCTCAGCGCCGAACTCCACTCTGCAGACCTGATAATGGTCAGAGATGACTTCATGGCATACGATAAACATTCTTACTTTTTCAGAGAAGTCCACCGTTCTGCTACTGGCAAGAAGGAATGAACTACTGGAACACCGACTGTGGCAACTATTACGGAGCGATTATTTATTTCTGCTCTTTCTATCTGATTATAACCTATATTGTAAGGAATTTGCTAGTGGGTGAGTTGCGCATCCAATAAAAAATCATCCATAATCGCCAGTTGCTAAATTGACTGTCACAGGATTGTCTGGAAGATTTTGTCTTGGAAATAGGCATGTTTTTAGAGTAGTTGAGCAATTTTTCTTTTAAGTACCACCGGAAATGTTCTTCTTGTTTCACCAGTTTTTGAATAGATAGTTCTTCAGCTATCATCATGGAAAACTTTTCATTGTTCTATTCGAGTGAAGAAGACGCACTATTAAGTTATGCCGATATACGAAATTTTCAGGTGATTTCTATTCTCCACATCGATCCGTCTCAACAATTGTTTATCTCATAATTATCATTTTCATTGGTTTCAAAATCTTACATCGACGTAAACATCAATTCATTCATTTATTTACATGATCCATTCTCATATATGCTGCGCGTTAGAAGCAATTCCCTTATAAGCTCCATTATACTGAGTGCATCAGTCCTATATTGTCTTTGAATTGCCGCATTGTTTCGGCTACCATTTGGAAATTTTGAAATCTCGAAAATATTAGGAATTACTGAATGTTGGTCGAGTCGATTATATGTAGTTCTCAGAAGCTCTGCTATAGCGTACACAAGTTATAACTTCCACACAAGTGTAGAATCAAACCTCCAGACATCGGAAGATGAGGGACTCGACTGAACACTCAAGATCGAACAAGTAATCATGTGTACACACTATCTTTAACAAAAGCACTTCTCGCACACCCGTTGCCTCATATGTTGCCCTGTTCATGCCCATGCTCACTGATTCTAATGCACACGTCCCTCTTGCATTTCGCGCCGTATGCACAGTTTCTATGCATCCTCGAAGCAATTGGTCTCTCGCTAAACTGCACTTTTTTCTGGTTTGAAAGTTCTTTTATTCAAACAAAGCTGAAAATCGCGTCTAGTAGAACGATGGTTCTAAAAGCCAGCCTGCCGTGTCTTTGCTGATTATTAAAATGAATACTTCTTTTGGTGCATATATAAATTGGGATCGTTCTCCTATCCGCATCCATTTCAAGCCCCTTGTAAAAAAACACCTTTCTTGCTTCTTCGGAGTTCTTGTCACTAGTCGATAGCTTAAATCTCAAAAATTTTTGATTTATTTTATTTTCAAAATAGCTAGCTACAACGGTGTGATATTAAGTGTAATTATTTCCCACACTCAAGCATTTTTTGCTGGACAAAGCTCCTTTCCTAGACTTTAAGTATGTATTCGATAGTTATAAGCTTAATGATGTTGGTGGTATACTTGGTTTCTCAAAATGATTCTTTGTTGCGCTGTAAGACGAAAAATACAGTTGCATTACACACACGGCGTGCATTCTTTGCTCCGGTATGTAGGTAAGATGGCGCAACATTGGTACGAAACCACCGAGCTTTTGAAACATTGCGCACACCATAACCGACAAGGAATGCGCATCGAGTGCGAAATTCGACCTGCTTTTGGCTGCAACAACGCACTAAGAAGTCGTTTTCAAAAATTAAGCATAGCATTGAATTTCCGAGATTTGCGCTATCGAATAGTTATTGAAAGTTTAGAAGAATAGCTGTGTCTAGCGAAAACAGCCCCAATGTGAAACATAATTTTGTCTTCACTACTATATCTCAAAAAAAGTTCTTCTAAAACCAAGTAAAGTGTTGAGATGCTTGAGATTTAAGCTATCAGATGACTAATGAAACCCTGAGGAAAGCGAAACGCGTTTTTTTCAAGAAGTTGAAAATGGGTGCGGATAGAGGAAATGAACCGAAAGTGCGTTGAATTGACACGATGTTCACTCGAAAGATCTGAATGCAAGCGACGATCTGATTGAATAGCAGTGAAATAAAGCTACACTAAAATATTTGCTATGAATGATATTGATTTTTTTGTCAGTTATATTATCAAAAGAATGAAGAATCATATAATCCCAAAGAGTCGGTGGGTGCAATTACAACTTTTGCATAAATGTCTTTGGTGAGTGCTCTAGATAAAAAGCGAGGTTTATAATTGACAAAAAAATGAACTAGTCCAATATATTCTAAGTACAGACGACTTGAGGTCATTTCTTATTCATTCATTGTCAGCTTAGAAAAAATATCAATAATTTTGTTGAATTTAGCTCGTGTGGAACATGGTGGACAGAGAACAGAAGCGATCGATTCCAGTCGGCAGAGTGAAATTCTTATTGAGACTGCTAAAGGTAGATGTTTTTCATCTTTGTATTGGCTAGGAAAGATGACATCTTCCACGACATGCGTAATACAGAAATTACCTTGTTTTATTGCTATTAGACTTTGACTCTTAACTTTCATGTTCTCTTGCTGCAATTCTATGAATTACATGTATTCTGATAAAAGTTTTCTCTTTGTTCCACTTGTGCAAAATTGAAATTATTTCTGTCTCGAATATGTCAACTCTATTTCATTGTCTACTTAATGACTACACTCACTTTCTAACGACTACACACTCACCAGTGATTCCAGGGACGCCTAGAAGTGGATCCAGAGAAGGATAGAATCCTCTTCAAGCACATGTGTTATGAGATGGACAAATTGCACAATGGCGAAGATGTTTCCTTTCATGACGTTCTCTAGTGGGTCTTCCTAATTGTTGTTAGAGTTCCTTCCATTCTTTGCAGTACCATAGCTTATGCTGGTCTTTCTGAGCCATTAATGAATTCATGAGCGTGAGATCGGTCCATTGCTGGTTACTGTAACCAAGCAAAGGTAATCTAATGTGAACCTTTTCGAATTCATGTGTTCATGACAACAATCCAAAAAAATGTGTTTTTCCTTTGCTTTTTACTTTTTTGACTTTTCGAAACCTTTTTTATTGCACAATTATCTTCGAAATGTTGACCAGTTACCGCAGCAAATCACATTTCAGCATGCTCTCATATCGCTCAGTCGACATTCGGAAATCGTTGCAATTAGAGGAACTACTGCAGGTAAGTAAAGAACGAATTTCCAATTCTCTCTAGGAAAGAATTTTTGAAAATCGGCTGTCCTAGGGAGAATTTGAGAAGCACCATGGTACGATACAGTCACATTCTTGACTTTATTATTTGCCTAGTTCAATTTTGCCTTTGGGGTCCAGTGTTAAATATGGCCACGCAGAGTGGTGAGATGCGAGCAAAACGTGAAATTTGAAGTGAATCTAAATCCACCCTGGTGCTGAACAAGTTTACATCGCGGCGGTCGCTCTAGCTTTCCCTTATCCGTGTTACAACATATTCAGTGGATGTCAGAAATCAGACGATTAATCTTGGTAGCACATACCGCTGTAATCCCCAGCTAAGCTGTAGCAGTGCTTGGAATAAAAACTTACGATATTGTGCTTTACCTATTTTGTTTTTAACGGCAGAGTATGATTTGAAATATAAACGTATAAGTACCGAGATACGAAGGAAATTTGGAACCTGTGGAAGTCTGGAACCCGCGACAACCCCGTTCCGGAGTCCATTGAGTTTTCCACTGCCACCATAGAGTCAAACTCTCCTTTTCTCGTTTCACTTTTTTAAGCCCACGCAAAGAATAGTCGCGGAATCGGAGCCTCACGTTCTCGGAGACTGAAGTGTTTTCTTGATTTATGCAGTATAATTCCATGTAAATGTGAACATAAATATTCGTTACTGAAGAAATAGAAGATTCATCGGTAATCTTGATAGAAGGGAATCGGACAAAGGTTTTTTTCACGTGAAATCAATGCTTCCTGCGCTTTATAACATACAGTTTTTGATACTTTCTCGGTTTGCGTCAGTCTAAAAACTTTCGCGCTAACAATTCTTTTACTATGCCTAAGAAATATACTACACAAAACCAAAAGTAAATCGTTTCATTTGTAGGTTATTTTATATCAGATGATGGACAACTTTTTAGAGCGTTTGTTTGTATCACTTCACTACAGTTCTTTTGGTATCCATCGCACACACGTTAAGATTTCCACCTGATAATCCGGACCAATAATGCTTGTTTTGTTTTCAGCGTGAGGAATTAGAGTTCATCATCGAAGAAGAAGTAGCAAAGCAGACCATTCGAACATGGTTGGAGAATTGCCTTCGCCGCATTCGTAATCCGCAGAAAAAAGGAGTTATTCGTCGATGATACGAAATATCCCCATCCCGGATCTGCAGGTATAAATGTATTCAGTATACTTCACTGTGTTACAAAGAGATGGACTCGAAAAATATATAACGTCTGCAAAACTCTTCGCTTGGCAATAAGCTGACATAGAAGCCTAGGTCGAAATTTCCAGAAACCGATGCTATCCTCGCAGAAGTAATAAGTAATTAAGAGGTGGATGTAATCTATGTAAACTCTAAACGGCTTTTGAGATTGCACAGGAAGCAAATATTTTCCAATCATCGTATTACTATTCAAACAATTTTTCATGAATCTGTGATTTGTGGAGGAAAATCATTTTAGCGCTCAAGAAAGTAAGCCCATAGACATAGTAACAGTAAAGAACTTCCAGTCTTCAAGAAAGCTAAGTGCTATGCTTGAACTCTGAACCTAAAGTTGGAGTTGAACTTGCATTTCACCCTTACTGGAAGCGTTTACTGACCACCACATTAACGAGTTTGATGCACTGCTATCAAATTTTCTGCAATAACATCAAACTGAGGAATTTTCGTAGATTATGTATATGTCTATATATATGTATTTACATGTACATATATACATATTAGCTTTAGTTAGCTTCAGTTAGCTTTGAGCTTTAGCTTTATGTACATATATTTATATGCATGTGTATATATGTACATATACGTATATATATATATATATATATATATATATATACATAAATTGAATGGGTTGTTCGTATGGTTACTAAATGATGAAAATACACCGATTTCATGAAGACTTCCTCTGCCGAGGTGCCTAATCTACAGTTCTTCTTGTTTGTCGTTCTTGTTTTTCACCTTTTATCCTTACTCCATCTTCTCCCATAGACTTATAACATTTGCTTATCTCAACTTAAAAGCTTACAAATATGTCCGAAAATCTGGTCGTTAATCAGACTTCAAGCGATTTTAATCGCCGTGTGAGTTTTGCGTGCAGTACTCGATGCCCGCTTAGATGCCTTAGCCCGCGACTTATTTCCTATAAACCACTCTAGCATAAGAAAGAATTGTTTGAATTATTTTTCGATTCATACTGAAGAGATTTGCAATATAGGGAAGAACAACTCAATCTGAGACATTCCAATCATAGATTAAATACTTGTAATGTTCGCTGCCTTGTACACTAGTACTGGATTGCACCTCCAAAAATAGCCTCTGTTGGCGTAGGGTGACCTATCACTTTAGAGCATTTATCATGAAGTCATTAGAGTTTTAAATAACGCCAGCTACTAGTGAAAGTAAGAAGAGAGCAATGAAGTCGATCTCTATAGAGAACGGAAGTTTTAGTTCCACTTTTTCACTTTAATGCTTATAAATTCATACAGGATTGCCATCAGACGGTGTCGAATTACCTCAATTTCGCTTCGGTCATGACGAATTCTCCTCCACTGAGGAACTGGAGTCCTCTCCGATCCATAGAAAAAATAGCAAAAACAGACGAAGCAGTATCCCGGATGTTTTCTCTGTGGTCGCTTATAAATTTGAAGTAGTGGCATATGTATGACCTGAATGAGACTTACTCCAAATTACGGTGCTAGAGAACCACAGTTTTGTTAACTTCAACCGTTGATTCAGCATTTTTCTTTAGGTCATGTGTAAGAACAACCCTCTACTATCTTTCAAGATAACTCATTTTCAACATTACAAAATTAAATGATGGTTTTCAATGATGAACATAGAGAATTGACATTGAAACCGGAAGATCACGGAGTTACTCGTTTCAGTTCCAAACACCGACCCTGCTTCACGAAGCGGCTCGCAAGTTCATGCATAGCAACAGTGAAAAGAAACTGGCACAGTCTCGTGTACCTCGTCAAACTGAAGTGACTCAGTTGTTGCCTAAGAAGGCCGAGACCAAGAAGTCGGGGACGACGAAGACCTTGCACGTAAGTAAAAACCATGATTACTCAGATCTCAGAAAAATCTTAAACTCGGAAAACTGAGCATCTCTTGTGCGTTGTATAATTTAATGTCGTTTTCCAGTTGAACGTCTACGATTTACCGGACTTAGAAGAAAAAGGCGAAGACGAGACAGCATTTTCTCCACCCAAAGTCAAAATCGAGGCGGAAGAAAACTATGTACCACACTTACCTCCACATCAAATCACGGTTACTCCTATGTACTTCAAACTGTTTCAATGATATGTCTTTTCCTTTCATTTTTAGGTGAACACTACCAACGTTTCCGTGTTGAACCCAGCAAGCTCTCGTACCTCATTGGCTGAATCCACTCAGGAAATTTCTCTTTGGTGGCAGTTGGTCAGCCGATAGCAGAAGTATATCGTTCTGCCGTAGTTAGTTATGGCCCCCTAACATTTTATAATTAAAAATTTTCTAGGCTTGTTGTATAAATGCTTTCTACCTTTCTCATTTTTCACTACGTTGCTCAAATCTGAAATGATTCACTATGATCGCATCGATATATACTGCTAAAGTTTTTCTTTTTATTTCGAGCAGCTCATGTATAAATTGTGTGAGCTTTTCTATTCTTCGTAGGCGCTGCTATGAATTTATTGAGTGTTAAGGATTAACTGTTTCTTAGGCTTTGATTTGGTAACTTAAACGAGTTGTTTGTTGTTTTGAAACGGTGTTGACATTTATTTGGTACACTGATTTTGTTAAATTCGAATAGGTTTTGATGCATTTTATTTAAGGCTAATTCCTTCGAAATCAAGAAATTTCTTTTGTTTTAGTTTAATAGGTTTCCTCCTGAATATGTCAGACAAAGGAATCTGTTCCCCAAAGATTAAAATTATTAAAAACGCTTCTAGAACGACTGTTTTCATTCTACAACATAGTGTCACTGATGAAATTATACTATAATGTCCCAGTTATCGTAAGTACTGCTACCACAGATACAATAAGAGTTCCAGCGTGATCGCTCACTTTTTGTGCCAACTGACCATCAGGGACAAGATGAACAATGTAGTGGGTAATAACGCGGTCTTTCCGAAAAGAGAGAAGACACGAGGCTTTATGTAAATTGATTTAAATTCGTATACTTGACAGCAAAAATTAGGCGCCATCGCAACTGCGATTTTGCTCGCAACTATGAATGAAATCACCATGATTTCGGTAACTATGGGCCAAGCTAGTCGCTTGACGGGATGGTACATTTCCTCCTTCGTTTAATAAGCTGAAAACTGCCTTAGCTGACTAAAATGCACAAACAGCTATATCAGTGATTGTCAGCTTAATCGCTCCTCTCCTGTTTAGCTATGTATTTAACCCATTCGCGAAGAGATGAATATCAGTGTCTAAATCAGACTGTCCAAGTTACTGATGTGAGCTATACAGAATATTTTTTACTGAAGGTTTTTCGTACGGAACCCCTTTTTGTAAAGCTTTTGCGATCACCTAAGAGTAATCAGTGATATGCCAAACATTCGACATCCTGGGAGCTGAACTCGAGTTTCACCCAGCAGGGGAGGGGGGAGTGCTACCACTAGAAGCAGTGGCGACAATGGTGCAAATGTAACACGCACTGTCGCTATCGGTAAAACGCAAGTTCAATTCCCGCCAAACTTTGCGTGTTTTGAATACTGCTCAAAACGCTTGAATGCATATTTATATCAGCATGCTACTAGTAAAAAAAAGTAGTAAAAATGAAGGCTTTGTTCAGATTATATTATACCTTTGCAGTCTGTCGGTAGCTCACCTGCCTCAAATTTTGTGACAGATGTCCAGTTCGAAAAGCTCCGCGGTGCTTTTCAAAATACACGAAGTACTTTGTCACTTACGAGTTGATTGACTGACACCTCGACTGAGAACTCTATGCTAATTTAGTTCTAATCAACAAAATTAATCATAGCTATCATATGAAATGGGCCTATATAAAGAATTCCCGAGCTGTACATAGTATAAGAAGTTGTGAATCAGTTTCAAATGCCCACTTGTCCCGTCATTACATGCATTTGGGGTTCCCAATAATTTTTTCGCTTAATTCGTTTTCCTCACATTCTTCACTTACAAAGCTCTTCAATTATTTGACGCGCTGTTTTGACTGCTGCTCAGAAATCTCGACCTTTTCATGAATTTTGTAGAACGTTGATCTCATCGGCCTTTCTTGCAATTTGGAGATAGCCAAACTAAAGCGTACTCACGTGGATTGCAAGAGATGCGGGGTGAGGGGGAGGGGTTGAACCACCACTTTGCTTCCCAATGGACTCCGCTATTTCCTCGATGCTCCGTTAAGAAAAGAGGAAAGCACTGTGCCTGCAGGACACATGTAACAATCTCGTTCTTAATTTTCTTATCCCTGCCAGCGTTTAAAGAACTGAAGGAAAAGGAAGACGAATGAAGAGAGAACAGAAACTGATTCTTATAGAGGTAAATGGGCACAAGCAGTGAATGTAGATTTATAGCAAAGGGATCAAAATTTATGTATACACTAATTTATTGTTAGACATATCCGCGTATGGATAACGTTTCGAGCCATGGAAAAACGGTGATAAGAAAGAAGTGACCAATAACCGAAAAAAGGGGCGGAAAAGACTATAATATATCGCTGATATTATTTTTCTGGAGATCGAGTAAGGCGGTTCGTCCATGCAGCTAAGGAGGACAGGACAACTAATCAAACGCCAATTTTTTTGTACAATCGTCAGTGTACTTCTGCTTGTCGCTGAGGATTTGATTTTCACCCCACACTAAATGCAACGCCGTTGAATGCCGAGTAAGCCAAAAATCATATCATCCATGTAAAATCAGGCTCTTTCCAATTAATTATATTAGAACCATATCGAAAGATTTTTCTTCTGTTGGTAAATGTCTTACCGTTCGATTGCATTGATGGTATGATTTTTTCAAGATGAGATTTTTCAAGATCAAGATAGAGGATGCTTGATACGGAAAAACATCTCTAATGGTTAATGTGGTTAAATGGTTAAATCTTTAATTATTGATGTGGTTAAATCTCTAATTATTTTTGCCAATTCTCAAGCAAATGTGTTGTATGTTGGCAAGAGTTCCCATGGATTTTATCACCACAAAGTCTTCAAGTCAAAGTTTCATCACATGGATTGAGCATATTTTGTAGTTAAAAAAATCATGAACGTTTTTCATCCTTCAGAGGTCATTGCCGTTTGAATCCACCGTTGCAATTTTCTTGAGTCTCTCAAAAAGCGGTCGAAAAATTTGATGGCGGCTATAGAGAGTTCTTCACCACGTGGAAAAAAGGGTATTTTTCCGTTATCCGCCCCTGTTTCGATCCCTTGGGAAAAACGCGCTTTCTGCTAAGGGTGAGGGTTTTGATAGGCATACGATAGCCTGAATCACAAGAATTTTGACTGTACTCTTTTCAAAATGGTCTTTTCAGTGCGCTATAACAGTAAAAATAAAATCATGTTCAACATTCGAGCATTCTCTGCTGTACACAGCTTTTCACTCAAACTTTTGGTAATCATTTGATAGCTTAAATATCAGAGATTTCGACGATCTGCTTAGTTTCGACAAAACTGTCTTTCGCAAATAACCGCAATATTGCAAAAAGCGCGATAGGTTTGTGCCAATGTTGCCAAATTCCATCCACATACCCGCGCAAATAGTGAGCGCCGAGTGCGAAACTCAATCTTCATGTGGCTGCGGAAGCTCATTTAAGTGCCTTCCAAAAGCAAGTACCACATTGAAATTCCTAGAGATATGAGCTGTTGAATGATTTTAAAAAGGTCGTTTTGTCCAACGAAAAATGCTTGAGTATGAAACATGATTACTTTGACGTAATACGACATATTACTTTTACTGTTACAGTGCAATAAATTTTTATTTGAGAAGTAAACAACTATCAAATTTCTCGCAATTTAGCTATCGAATAGTTATTGAAACAATGATTTTCTACGAGTTTACATAATTGGGACAAGCTCATATACTCTGATGTTCGGAAATCGTTTACGTGGCTTGAGAACAAACTTCGAGGTAACATGTCAATGTGAAATACACTGGAAGCACAAATGCATAAAACTTTTTTACGGATTAAATGTCAACATGAAAAAACAAATAAGTTGATACTAACTTTATAAAACCTATGAAGGAAGCAAAATGGTTTTATAACGTCTCACAAGACCGATATGTCTTGTTACGACGAACTGCATGCTTGTGAAAGCGGTTGAAAGTAGCAGCGCATAGTCGTACAAACGCCATCCGACGGTGTAACGTCGCTTAAGCCATAGGCTCTATCGTCACAGTGGTCGATTGGGGTTGAAGCTTTCTTCACCTGGTTGTTTTTACCCGTTGGCAGTACCAATTCGATTACACCACGACGGATGGTGCGGTTCACGACCAAATAGATGATACAAACCAGGCCTGAACATAAAAACGATTAGAGATATTTGGCGTATTACTCGGTGGTTTAATGGAAGTGAAGACCGACCTGAGCTAAGCTGCCATGCAATCTGTCCAATTAGCACCAAAAATTTAGGTGAAGCGAAGTATTGCATGTAAACATAAATATACGCTGCCACAGCATTGATTAGACATATAAGGAAGGACTGAATGAAGACCTGTGCGAGATAGTATAATGATGGAAGAATATGAGCGTACTTAAATTTCATAACAAAAACGTTCATTGCTGTAAATGAAAACTATATCGTAAGAAGAGTGCTTCGTATCAAACACTCAACAATGTTAAAAAAAGTGAATTTTTTGTCTCGGTAATCTAGAATTGTAGTCAGATATTCGGTGTACAAATACGGCTCTTTCGTTTTTTTTTTTGCTGCAATAACAATAAAAATAAAGATATGCAAATCTTCTACTCTGTTTGAAAGTGCGTTGAAAAGACTATATATTTACATGTGTTTTACATGAAAAATGCTCTAAATGATAGGCTTTGTAGGACTTTAAAGATGAAGACTTTTCTACTTGATAAACGTCATATTTGCTTTGCAGATTTTACACAAATGATCTACTTTACAGATTTATTAACCAAAAATTATTGAAATAACTTGATTTTGGTATCAGTCCGTTATGCGGTTTCTTGCAAGCATTTTGCTCTGCAACGTACGTATAGTTCAAGATGGAGCTGTCGTGGAAACAAGTATGTTTTAGTCATGAACGAATGAAGCGTATGGGAAAAAGATAGTGAAGCGACGCACAAGATTAATGAAATTTGGAGTGAGTTTCATCTTAAAGTAAGTCATCTTACAGGCATTTTGTATATCAAAATATTTGCAAGAAAATGCGCACTTGAACAATGCCGAAGTAATGCAACATAATTGCAAAAATCATATTAGCAAAAACAAAAAGGCGGGAAGTTACAATTTTGCTGCATAACGCCGCTCAACTTCATGTTGCAAAACCGATCGAAAACGTCATAAAAGGGTAAGAGGTTTTGGGAGCTTTTACCTTACCTGCCTCACTCTCTCAACATTTCGTTGTCAGATTACCACTTGATATTACAAAATTCAAATTGCAAACCAGCAAATTCAAAAATGGCGCTTTTCGGGTTCAAAAGCCATCATTTTCAAAGTCCTTTAAGGAACATCATGAAATATTTCTGTGAAAAAACATGTAAGCAAATAGCTTTTTTCAAGCACTTTCAAATAAAAAGGAGTTCGCATGTCGTTTATTTTTACTATATGACAGAAAAAAAACGGGGAGTCATATTTGTACATTTAGTAATATCATTATCGAACAGAAAAAGCTTAGACAACATTGGCCTGCCATGATAGTGGTAAGACTGATACCTGCTTCTGAAATCTTCCGAGTGTACTAAGAGTCGCTTTCGACTTTAGATGTATTTCGGTGCATAAGTAAGCGTATAAAATTGTGGTTATAACTGATACAGTTATATTGTTGAAAGTGTGGTAGACGTTGACGTAGTTGGCTGGCTGAAACAGCCCACTCATTTGAGTCTAACTTTTAACTGAAATCATCAAACGCCACCACACTGATCATAGACAACAACAAATAACAAGATATCTTGTTTTTCACTTCAACAAGCTTAGGAGCTTAGGAATCCTCTATTTTCAATAAATTTCTGATGTAAAATTTTGTCATAAGAGGGATGCGACCTGAAAAAGTGACCGCCTACCTCATGCCCGAGCATAGGATTGAAAAACCAGGACACGTAGTTCGAGTTGAATACTACAGGTGTAGTAAGAAGCATAATAAACAACAGGTAGAGAACTGTTAGGAACATCAAGAAATATACACGATATCCTTCAAAAATCATCTTTAAGGAACGATTCGCCGAGATGTCAGCACATCTGCTGAGAGCGAGAAGTATACATGTCATACAGCTAGCACACCAGCAACCTGAAAACGTT
Source organism: Parelaphostrongylus tenuis (assembly GCA_019055375.1). Classification (NCBI taxonomy): domain Eukaryota; kingdom Metazoa; phylum Nematoda; class Chromadorea; order Rhabditida; family Metastrongylidae; genus Parelaphostrongylus; species Parelaphostrongylus tenuis. Next base: position 31,803 of record JAHQIW010000825.1, on the reverse strand, counting down.
TCGAAATAGCCGCTTCGTCTCCTTTTGAATTTGTTATGTCTTCTTTTCTTCTTTTTCATTTTTAAATACTCCAACCATTCACACTAGTAAAAGCCGCATTTACAATTTTGCTCGCCGTGAAAGATCACCAAGATCTAATCTAACAAAAAAAAATTGCCAGTTTCTTTTAAAAAATCGTATGCTCAACGAAAACTTTGTGATCATATGTTGCAGGATTTGGGAGGAGAAATGATTTTTAGCTAGATAGTCCAACGAATCGAGTAATGAGCGAAATTTTCGGTCGAAATCTTCAAAGTACGTCCACTTATTATGACCTGGTAGAATTTGTCTCAAAAAAATACTCAGAACTAATTCTATTTAGAATGAAGTAAGGATGACGAGAGGCCGAGAAGAATCTTGAAGTGGACCCCAAGAGAACCAAAATATAATGAAATATCACCAAAACGATGGGCTGACATGTCGGTTAGATGGATGGTCAAACTGCATTTTCAATTTTTATGATGTTCAAACTATGGCGGAAACCACGAGCCAATCTAAACACCTCTGCATAAGTTAATTTCGAGGGGTTGAAATGGGTAGGAGAAATTCTCTTATCTGTGCAAAGTGTGAAGAAGGACATATCCAAGTTTCTAAGCGATACCTTTCCTTCGAGTGTTTTATTAAGACCACGCTCAAGTTTCAATAGATCCTTTCATTATTATTTGAGCCAACATGTCATGTGGTCTGGTAAGGGCTCTTGTACAGCCCGAGACACGTGTTTCGTCCTTACAGACTCATCAGCAGGGCAGAACCCGTCGTCTGTCGATCTTTTCATAGCCAGTTCTCTCGGGAGCGTCACACCCTTATATATAGTTATCGACGACCTACGCTTTACACTCTATGTCAGGTGAAACATTCACCTAACCCATTCATGAGTCTGTAAGGACGAACACGTGTCTCGGGCTGTACGAGAGCCCTTACCAGACCACATGACATGTTGGCTCAAATAATAATGAAAGTTTCTAAGCGATAGTCTGTCGTGATGTTTTAAGCCGTTCAAAGGTCTAATATAGCATTTTCAGTAGTATACGTACGTTTTGAGGTACCACACGCCAAATTAGTATCACATGCCCATACGGCTCACTCCTACTACTCTATTAGCAGCGGGACTGCAGATATATCAGTCTAGCCAAAGTGACTGAAAATTGCTCTAGACAGCCATATCAAGTGATAGTTCACTTTGTTCAGACTGACACATCTGCAGCGCCGCTACTATCAGTAGCAGGGGTGAGGAGTGTCATCTTCACTAAAACAGTATTTCGACTTTGACACCTCCCTGAAATTTTCCCTCCTTCTCTGTTTGGCTCCTAATCTTTCATGTTGCTTAGTGTTTCCTTCACCTTATCTGCACATGTAAATCGCCGGTTCTAGTCGTTATTGATGGCATGTATATGTATAATAGGTTCTCATTGTGTTAGTACAGACCATGTCTTTTGTAGCCCATAGCTTACCTCTTTGTTGATTGTGGGAGACTAATCACGTCGATCTACATTATTGATCTTTTCACGTCATTACTGCTGCACAAACGTCGTATTATTGAGATAAAAACCTAATTGCCTAAGTTTAAGGTTGTAGAGCGTCACTGACAAGGGACAGACGGGGATAATATACGCAATGAGCGATTCAATATAATATGATTACAGTACTTATGAGCTGTGAAGGCGCGCAATACGCCGACGATCCATAAACATTTGAGTGTAAGAAGCTGACTCTTTGTGGACCTCGGTAAAGCCGAAATATCTTGGTGGTGCCATCACAAGACTGTCTCATTTCCGTGATCCACTCTGATGCTTATAGCGCCTCTGCTGCTCCGTCTATTTTTGGACTAATGATCTTAGAATATTCCCCGTACTTTTTGGTTATCCGCACCCTGCTTCGACTGTCTGAGTAATTATCGATAACTTATATCAAAAAAATTTGAAAGGCATATTTGATTTTCAAAATGTCTCCGTTATTTCGCTATAACAGCAAAAAATAAGATTATGTTTTTTATGCGAACATTTCTCGCTCAGCAATACCTTTCCTTTGGACTTTCAGTTACCCTTCGATGGCGAAAGTTCTGAAAGTTACAATAATGAACTTGGTTTTTGAAATTCACTTCTTAGTGCGCTGTAACAGTCAAAAAAGGTTAGGTTTTCGCAATTTTGGCACCGAAAAGAGCATGGTGGCTTGGCGGCAATGTTGTGAAATCATATCGACGTTCCGGCAAAGCGCAGTGGTTTGGTGCCAATGTCACGCTGCGCGAAACTCAAGGTTCTTTTAGCTGCTACAGCGCATCAAGAAGTTCTTTGTCAAAACCAGTAACATTATTGGAATCGCCAAGATTCAAGCTATCAAGTCTTACTACAACTTTAGAAGAAAAGTTTTGTTTAATGAGAAATGTTTGGATGTGAAACATAGATTTATTTTTGCTGTTACAACGCAATAATAAAGTTATTTTGAAAATAAGGTGTTGAAGTCTCTGTGATTTGGGCTAGTAGACAACTTTCAGAGCTGTAAAAAAAACTAAAAGGCGCGTATTTCGCAAGATATTGAAAAAGGTGCGATTAACGGCAATGATCCAAATTTGTCAGACTCAGTCTTCTTTTGCTGTTACAGTGTAATGAAGATCGTTTCCGAGAAGCAAATGTATCATTGGAACTGGCGAATTTAAGCTATCGAATAGTTGTTAGAACTGTGAAGGAAAAGTTTTGTTCACCGATTGATGTTCAAATGAGAACATGGTTTTATTTTTTATATGTCGGAGCGAAATAATATAGCCATTCTAGAAATGAAATGCACCATTCAAATCCTTCAATTTGAGCTCTCCCATCATTGATAACTAAAAAACTCAGAAAATGCGTTTACTCCGAGGAATTGAAACAGGAAAAGCACCTTTTTTCTGATAAGTGTGTGATGCGAGGATTGATTATCCCATGCTGGGTTGGACCACTGACAATGTGCGCATTTAAAGATGTAATTAACTACTTTAAAAATTTCCCTGTCCCACGCTTCACACCATTCAAATGGTTTCCCAAAATTATTGTTGTCAGTATAAAGGAGCTTCAAAAAGAGAAATGCTGGGAAACGTCCACTACAATCAACTTCGCGACTTGTGGCTTAAGCTCGTTAACTGAGGCAGATTCACTCTTGATTATTCGCGAGGAAGTTGGTGTAAGTACGCAAGCAGACACAGAGCAGTATAACCAAATACGGAAGGCAAACATAACACTTGAGTTAGGAACGATTTACACCAAAAGCGCAAGGACTGTCACAAAATCTGATATGCTCCTTTTTACAAACTAACTGTTTCTTATTCCACTCCGACGCGCAACAAAAACTAAATTTTGTCCGACAGCTACCAACGTCCTGAAGAACATTCATCGAATAGTATCGATGGGTCCCACAAATACGCAAATAATCGATCCCACGCAGGACATGAGCCCTTGTTTCAACCCAGCCATAGCTGATGTTACCACTGTACAACCGAGGCTATCGCTTGTTAGCACTCTTACTTTATACATATATATATATATAATATATATATATATATATATATATAGATATATATATATATATAAAGCACTCTTACTTTATATATATATAAAGGATAAAGCTCTTGGCGTTGATCAATCCCTGAGGGATGCGCCAAGCATTCGACTTCAATTTCTAACTTTGTTTGAGGTGATTGAATGCATATCTGGCCTTTACAATGACTCGCGGTGGCCTCCCGCTGAACCGAGTCAGTGCTGCTTATCCTCCCAGACAAGTCTGAGACCTGTCTGGTACCAATTTATCGACCCCGGGGGGATGGATGGCTTGGTGAGCCATGAGCGCGAGATCGAACCATTGACCTCGTGTGCGACGCAGAGCACCTCTAACCACTGCGCCACCTGCGCTCATATATATATATATATATATATATATATATATATATATAACCCGGTTAGTTGCGAGGGCACGTGGCGCGTCCCCAGGTTGGTGGATAGGGGAATAAAACGCGAACCAAAAGCAACCGTGTGCTTCCCAGAGACGCAGGTGGATTCAGCGGACGAGCTTTCTGCTTCTGCAGTGCCGACTTGACAAAACTCTATTTTTACGAGTCAAGTCGGCCAAAAGCCTGCAATCAAGCTGCTGGGAAGTACATGGGAGGCGGTTAGGAGTCGCCTCCAACAAATAAGCTCCTCCGCTCCTCCGAGAGAGACTGGCAAGCTACTCGTGAGTACCCAGCCCCCACATTTAGAGCCTGGCAAGCTATACGTTGGGTATCGAAATGCCAAAAACAGCAACAAATATGGGTCTCATTCCCTGACCCCGAAAGAGCCCCTGGTACGGCAGCGCCAGGTAGGACGAGTACGGAGAGGCTGCTAAAATCTCAAGGCCGAACTAGGCTGCCAAGATCGAAACGGACTAAAATGACGATCTGTACCTACAACGCAAGAACCCTTGCTCGCCAGCCCGCTGTAGAAGATCTATTGATTCAAGCAAGAAGCATAAGGTACGACGTCATTGGCCTGGCTGAGACGAGAAGGCGCCACCCTTTTCACGCTGTTTATGACACCGGAGAAGAACTGTTCCTTGGTACATGCGATCGCAGAGGTGTCGGCGGCGTTGGCGTCCTCGTCAAATCGAATTTGACCGTGAACATTGATTTGTTCGAGCAACTAACAACCCGTATCGGACGATTACGGTTGAAACGATGTGGTTCTATGCCGGCTTTGACCATCTTCGTTGCTTACGCACCAACATCAATCTATGACGAAGACGAAGTCGAAGCGTTCTATTTGGACCTCGAAAAATTCTTCAGAGAAGATCATACATTCTTCAAGGTCATTGTCCGAGACTTTTAACGCAAAAATTGGACCTAGAAGAACGTCTGAAGAACGTCACATAGGGCCCACGGACTAGAATGGAATGAACAGAGTGAGAGGCTATCTGAGTTTATCATGACGACCCAAACCATCCATGGTAACTCGCAATTCCAAAAGCCTCTTTATCAGCAATGGACGTGGGAGTCTCCCAATGGAGAGTAGCATAACGAAATAGATCACATCATAGTAAATCAAAAGTTTTGCCTGACCGACGTCGCTGTTGTTCCTAAGTTCTACACGGGATCAGACCATCGCCTCCTTCGCGCAACATTCCGATTTTCGATGAGAGGAGAGAAAGCCGCTGAACTCAAACAACGAAGTCCAAGAACTACCATAAACTGGGATGTATTCAAATCACTAGTCGGCTCGTGGGAAGATACCGTTGTCGACAACATCGACGAAGAATACGATGGACTAGTTGAATATCATCGCGTTAGCGCTATGAAAGCCGACAGTCCAAAGGTTACGAAGAGGCGCTTGTCTCCGCAGACACTCGAGCTGATACGTCAACGTGGAATCGCACGAGCTACAGGCAACCGAATCTTAACGCCCGAACTTGCGAAACGCTGCAGAGAAGCGATAAAAGAAGACCTTAAAGAGAGAAGAGCAGCAGTTATGGCAGAAGCTGCAGAAGCTGGGAAGAGCATTCGCAAAGCCCAGCGAGGCTTCGCCATCTATAAGACCAAGATGATTGCACTTCGACACCCTGACGGGACACTTACACCTTCGAGAAGGGCTATGGAGAAAATCATCCACCAATACTACTCGGATCTCTTCGCTAGCCATGTCCTCTTACCGTCATATAGATTGAAAGAGGACGAATATGTCGTCCCACCGGTCCTCCCTTCCGAATCCGACATGCTATATCGTCGGTGAAAAACAGAACAACACCCGGTCCAGACATGAATAGACCAGAACATCTAAAGAATCTGCCGCCAGTTCTCATCAACACCCTGGCTCGGCTCTTGACTCGCTACCTGTCAGAATGCAAGGTCCCTATTCAATGGAAAACCAGCAAGACCGTATTGTTGTCAAAAAAGGAGACCTTCACGACATAGGCAATTATCGCCCAATCTGCTTGCTGTCCGTTGTCTATAAACTCTTTACACGAGTCATCCTAAACAAGATTGACAGAACACTGGACGAAGGACAGCCATGCGAACAAGCAGGGTTCCGAAAAGGATTTAGTACCATGGACCACATCCACACGATTACAAGACTCATCGAAGTTTCACGAGAGTACAAACAACCACTCTGTCTCACTTTCATCGATCTAAAGAAAGCCTTTGATTCAGTGAAAACAGAAGCGGTCATGGGGGCTCTGAATAACCAGGGCGTCCCTACTCGGTACATAATGATCCTTCGTGAGCTTTATAAAGATTTCACGACCAAAATATCTCCATTCTACAATAATATCACCATTGACGTAAGAAGAGGGGTTCGACAAGGCGATACAATTTCGCCAGAACTATTCACTGCCACCCTACAAAACGTCATGCGAACATTAGAATGGAACGAAATGGGAGTGAAAATTGACGGTCGAAATTAAACCATCTTCGCTTTGCTGACGATATCTTTCTCATAACACCAAACATCAGCCAAGCGGAACGAATGCTGACCGATTTCGATAACGCCTGTGGAAAGATTGGTCTTCAACTGAATCTAACGAAAACAATGTTCATGAGGAACGGATGGGTTTCTAACGCCCCATTCACGCTCAACGGAACGACAATCTCCGAATGCTCCAGTTACATCTATCTAGGTCGTGAAATCAACATGATGAACGACCTAGCTCCAGAGTTGAGCAGGAGGAAACGAGCGGCTTGGGGAACATTTAAGAGCATTGAAGATGTAGTGAAGAGGACAAAGAACATCCGACTCCGTGCCCACCTTTTCGACTCGACAATTATCCATGCCCTGACGTATGCAGTAGAAACCTCGTCGCTACGTAAGCAGGATGAAAGATCACTTGCCGTTATCGAACGCGCAGTCGAAAGGTCGATGCTAGGAGTATCCCGTATCTCGCAAATGAGAGAAAGAATCCGAAGTTCAGAGCTACGTCAACGACCGAAAATCAGAGACGCCGTTCTACACGCCAGGATATCGAAAATAAGGTGGGCCGGACGCGTGATGCGTTTCAACGACAACCGATGGCGAGAGCCGTTACCGACTGGATTCCTCGGGACGTCAAGCGCTCTAAAGGGAGACCACTGACCCGTTGGTCCGACTTCTTCACGAAAGCGATAGAAGAAAGATATGATGCTCAGCGAATCCTTAGAGCGAGGAGGACCCACTGGGCTACTCTTGCACGTATATATATATATATATATATATATATATATATATATATATATATATATATATATATATATATATATATATATATATATATATATATATATGTATTCCATTGTAGCTGCTAACAACCAACCTTTAGCGGTAGGCATATCGGATACAGTAGGATATATACAAGAAAGAAGGCTAGCAAAGCGATGGCCTCGCTGATGTTGTAGTAGCACGCGACCACAGTAATAGGTGAAAATGGGTTCAACTCCCCCCTCAGTCGAATGTGATCTGCAAAGCACTTGATACTCTTGAATGGATAGTTGATGCACCATACACTGCTATGGAGCAGTAAAAATGAAGAGCTCAAATAGCTCATACCTCTTGAAGAATGTCTGAGAAAGTAGAAACTTAAAACACCCTGCGGAGGAGAAATCGAATAAAAAATTTGTCAGTCTTGAAGGACAAATTGATTCATAGTAAGCTTTTGAATTCAGACCAAATTATTGCACTGTAAAAGTATTTTCAACAAGTTGACAAAAAGCGCCAAGAACGAAAAAACTTTTGATAGGCTATTATCAACCCAAATATGATCACCTTATGGCCCAACTGTTCTCGCTTTGTACGCAAAGTTTAGAAAGTCCGACTGGATTGCACAGATACTCTGACAATCTGGGTTTACTAAGTAGACCTATCGGTAAACAGCTATAGCTGTTGCAAGCATCTTAACCATTTCAAAGACACATTTACTACACAAAAGACAATCGAAAAAGCATTTAGATGTTTCAGTGAATCTCAAAATTTTTGAAAACGCAGGTAGTGGCAATGAAGCGATGCTTCAGCATGTTTGCGTCAAAGCGACTTTTGACTTTTAATCGCACATATAAGGTGCCATTTTTGTGCGTCAATCACCCATGAATGTAACAAAGTGATTGTAAAGCACAGGAGGAGCGAGAAGGAATCGCCGCCAACAAATAAACTATGTTTTGATTTTTCTTCATTGCCTAATATTTTTTTTGAGAGGGAGTGATGTGAACTGGAGCCGTAAAAGCTGATAAATGAGTATAATATATCGTTACCTGCTATGAAAAGAGAATAGACAGCAAATGAAAACGAAACTCACAAGGAGTTCGCTATGAAAAAGACAGTGAATCCATTCAACGAGGACGACAGTTTTATAAAAGAGTTGGCAACTTTTCTTGCTTAAGAACATCATGATACAATTTGTTTCTTGAAAAAAATTTTCTTGCTTCAAACGCCCAGCGAACATGTTTATGCTTGCACGATCTGAAGAATTTCATCTACATGTCAATGTAAATAGTATTACAGAAGTTTCAGCCTATTAAAATAATTTGCTCGCCTTGAACTTACTTGCCGATACCATTTATTCGCAAAACAGTTTTCTTAGAACAATAATTACCAAAAATGAATCACTATATGAAATTGCAACTCACCACATCCAAATGCTCCTAATGAAAGTATAAGTATCGGGTTAGTGCAAAAAACGGCTCCTTTCATAGCCAAATATCCAGTCATAATGGAATTGACAAAGGTAGAAGACATGTCGAGAAATCCGAGGAAAAACATGATCTTATAGCACGGAAACTTGAGCATGTTCTCTTTGGCCATTGCAATAAGACACGGAGCGTACAAGATCTGCAATCACTCAAACTTACATTGAGCGATTACGCTCAAGTACCATGTATCTCTGAATGCCAAGACAAAATTCTGGCAGTAATTTACGCAATCACATTAGTCAGCCTTGAAAAAAAAAGCACCAAGTAAGTGAATATTAGTGGAGCTAAGGTTTTTAGAGAGCTAATGCAGTTGTTTGTCTTAGTTTATCAAACGTGTTCAACTCATTGGGCAGAAGTGCTGCCAACGTACTAGTGCTCATTTCGTCTACACGATCGCCAATCAGGATTAATTGTCCTGATACAGTGCCTTAAGGCGTTATGAGACAAAAAACGCATCTTGGTTGAGAAAAAAGGCTCTCATAATTTAAGGTGAATTTGAGAATAAAAGCTAAAAGCTAAAGCTCTCGGCGTTGTTCAATTTCTGAGAGATGCGCTATGCATTCGTCTTCAATTTTTACCTTCGTTTGAGCTGATAGAATGCAGATTTAGCGTTTACAATAACTTGCGGTTTCCTCCCGCTGTATCGAAACAATGCTGCTTATACTCCTAAACAAGTCTGAGGCCAGTCTGGTAAAAATTTACCAGACCCCAAAGGGATGGATAACTTGGTGAGCCAAAAGCGCGAGATCGAAATCGACCTTGTGGGCAACGCTAACATCTTTAACCACTGTGCCACATGCGGTCTTAATTTCAATTCAATTTCAATCAATTTGAGAATAATGTCCTAATTTCTCCGTAGTTGTTGCAATGCTCAAGTGATATTTGGCACTCACAGATTTTCGATGAATAGAAAAACAAACCTCCAGCAGTATCCCAATCGTTAAGAAATAGAGTCCAATTGACCATTGAACTGACCCGGTTTCGTACCATTCCTCTATGGTTTTAATCGAGCAGTCATATAGAGGAGGATATGGATGACCGTGTGTTATTGTATAGATGAATGCTATGTGCAAATCAATCGCCATTATATCTGAGAATGTCGACGCGAGCCTAAAGCCAATAGGTTTCCGCATCAACGAGGACGGCTGGAGAAAGTTATGATCATTATCAGTGAATGCTGAAAACGATAATAGACGTGGAATTATCAAACTGCTAAATTTCCCGAAATCTGCTTCAAATCAAAGAAGACATAATTTTGGACTTCTCTGACATCGAGGATGTTCTTTCCAATTTCTGGTCCCTCCCCTTTTTCGCTTTAAGAATGCTTTCATTGGAACAAGAACTGCATATTTATTCCGACAGAGGAAAAACGAAGATCAACAAAAGAATTTTGCCAAGTGCATGAAATAAAATAGAAGGGCATGACGTTTATAGATCCAATAAGTTTCATCAATTCACCAAATTGATGTCGGATTTGTGAAATGTAATATAGGTATATTCTGAGCTGAGATATCTCGTTTTAATATTACAGGCCGAAATCCGTTAACAATTTTCGGACCAACTATTCCGAGAATAATGATAGTCTTGTTAGATAGTAATCTATGTGTTTTATGTTGTAACTATGTGTTGGCTAATTAACACGCAAACGACAACATTTATAAAATTGGATGCAAACTTGTTCAATCGTTTATTGGATTTATCAAGGCACATTTATATTCCATCGACTGTTTCTTAAAAATAAATGCCATTTTGTCACGTATTGAACATCTGTTAATTACTTATTAATCTACAAAAATTTGTTGAACGAATATTTGCCAGCGAGGTACTGTTGCCGCTTAAGATAGTATGCTGAATAATGATTAAGCATCATTGAAGGGAAGCAGAATACTACTGCTTAAGTACTGAAAATCGTCACTCAGGTAAAGCTTTTCGCGAGAAGAAGACAATAAGCCACTAAGAAGACTTGCTCAAACTTAGTCGGTGCTCACATGCGTCCATTGATGTGGTTAAGTCCAGCATGAATTTTGAAACAATCACCAAGTCATATATATATTTGCCCTATATCTTTTTACAACCTATATTTTACAACTTTTGCGCCAATTGGCAAATAATCTTTTCCGTTCAGATTTTTTACGACTTCTTCTTCTCCTTTACAGCCGATGATTCGAACTGATTATACACAGTGTTTAACCTTACGATAGATTCTCATTTGTCGTTCAAGTCGAATCTTCTTCAATACGCTACCGCGATCCGCTTTATTTATCAACCTCGTGTTAGGATTCGTTTAAGAACAAAAACACTAGCATATTGCAAATATCGCATCTTTCGCCAAAAACTGAAATTACTTAGAGCAGTTCAAAGATTATAAATTTACACCATAAACCAGTCCGAGTCTGCTTATAATGTTCAGTTCTCATTTGTAGAGTATAGTAGGATCAGTGAAAATTTCTTTTATTCAACCGTTTTCAGCGGTGGTTCAATGTGACATATATCAGATAATGCTGAATAAAATGCAAAATCTCGAACCTCAGACGATAATCAAACCCGCATTTCAGCCATTCCAGGGGTCCGGGCTAACCAAATGCACCAGAGAAGCTCTTGTTCTGCTATCATTTTTTCTGTTATACGTGGTATCAATCTGTCAGCAACCACTAGCTCTCGACGCTCATCAAAAGGTTGACGTAAAAAACTACAATCCTTGATTAAAGATCATAATAAAAACTAGCAATTTTCACATAAGCCGTACGAGTGATGAACATGTTGAAAGACGTCTTCTGAACCATTCTAAACTAGAGCGTTTTCAAATGGCAGCATCTATTGCTGTCATTTCTAGCACGTTCAGCAGCTCTTGTGTAATGGTATGGTGGTAATCTAAACATTGCCTTCATTTCCCAAATAGCTGACTCTGCTTTCTTTGACGAAATTCGGATACAACGGTTTCCAAGCACTCTCGCATCTAGTGTAATTCAAGCAGACGTTGACCGTTAAGCCATTGTGCTTGATTTACCACACGCTGCGCATGGTCACAAAGCGTGAGAGGCCGATTACGTAGAAGAACGACCGAACTGCCTATCGCTTCTGTTAAAGAGAGGAGGCTAAAAGCATGATGGAAAATGAAGGTACTTAGCACTTCTCAATCCTTTTGACAAATAGGCAGCTAGCAAGGAAGATTTTCTGTAGTTTTCTACCAGTGTTACATTCAACGATCCAGTAAAAGTGGATACGTGATAAATTGTGAAGAGGAGCTATGGCCGAGTGGTTGTGATGCTCGACACGCCTAAACGAGAAATTAAACGCAGCCTTCCAACACTCTCTGGCAATCATTAACGAATGCCCTACGAAACGTTTCTAACAGGTATCCTCGAGATTGCAGGAAGACGTGCTCGACCAGTATGCTACGCCTTTTTTTTGCATAAGACGAAAAATGAGTTCAATCTCAAAGTACTGAAATCCGCAGCGAAAAAAAAAGAAATAATTGTGATACGAATCAAATACATTGCTGGAGCAAATGAACTAAACAGTATTAGAAAGCTTAAGTTCCACTTCAACATCGTTATAGCGTTTCAAATCTGCTGCGCTGTCAAGTGTTCATTATTGGGCTTCCAGTGGTTGATTTGTTGGGGAGTCCTTTTCCTGTTTTTCATGCGGCTGCAAAACAGAAAGTTCTTCTCTAATATGGCCTGGGTCAGGAGAAGGCTTGTTTACCAGCTTGTGTACCATTTGTTTAGAAATGCCATCCTTCATCTAGCAAATCTGACTTGAGCTGCAAAAACACACAGTGTGTCAGATCTTCACTTATGTCGAGACAGCTATCAGTACATACCAGAATTCTGCAGGTGTAAGCACCCCTCAGCTACACTTTGATTAGTGTGATTTCGTAATGTGTCTCCATATGCAGATCACCCTGCTCACACCATTTTGGCTCTCATAAATTGCTCGACGGATGTAGTTCGGCAGCAGACTTTCAATACCACTTCTCGTCATAACGTGGACTACAACAAGAAAAAAGGGATAAAACTCTCGGCGTTAATCAATCCCTGATGAATGCGCCATGCATTCGTCTTCAATTTTGAATTCGTTTGAGGTGATTGAATACATATCTGGTCATTACAATAACTCGCGGTGGCCTCCCGCTGTACCAAGTCAGGCTGCTTACCCTCCCATAGAAGTCTGAGACCAGTTTGGTACCAATTTGCCAACTCCGGAGGAATGGGAGGCTTGGTGAGCCATGAGCGCGAGGTCGAATCATCGACCTCGTGTGCGACACAGAGACCGCTAAACATTGCGCCGCATGCGCTCGGACAACAACATTATGATAATTGAAAGCAGAATTCCAACTCCATTAATCGCTCAGGTGTTGTAGCCTGACAAAGCCTTTCGTGAGCTAGACACCATAGAATCGTTTTATTTTACAATCACTTGCCGTTTACGACGACACATCTTTATATAGAGCATACCTCTTCACTTATGATCAGCTCCTAAACATTAGCCACATGCAGATTGTGAAAATTTCTTGACTGCGTGCATCGATATTCAAATGTTCATTCATTCTATTTTAGCATCCCCTAGAAAGACAAAGGGGTGGTTTTACATCATCTGACCACTCTTTACTGATATCATCAATGGATTCAGTCTTTGTCCCGTTTCGCTTTCTTCCAATCCTTCGCTCAGATCAGAAGATATCTTACAACCTCCTTTTCATCTTCAACTTCTTCACTGTCACTCCGGAAAAGAAGCCGACTAAGATCGAAGCTAAAGTCGTTGCTAGGTGATATAATGATTTACATGTGTAAGGATGAAGCGAAAGGCAAAAATAAAAGTCGAACAAACGATGAGTAGAATGCTATGATTTTACAAAACGCGATCGCTCCATATACAGAGTATCTTAATGAATGTTAGAGAACTTTTTACACCTGTTGATCGATCTTTATTTGCAATTCATATGCTGGCTATCAATACCTATACCTGCTCACGTAATAAATTTTATAGATCAAAATTGAACTTTTCCAACATTATGGCGATCCTTTCATGCTTTCACAGCAAAATAGATGATATTTTCGAAGACCAAGTCTCCAATGAACTCATGATGAAAACTTAAAATCGGAAAAATTAGTCATTTTTGTGCAGGCATGGAATAAAGTCTCTTCTAAAATTAAAATCAAGTAGCTGTGCTACCAAATCGTTTAATCCTCCAGCGACCGAATTTATCTTTAATAGAGGACTTGCATCATTGCAACTTCTCACCAGCAATCCACTCTTGATTTCTCTATTGTTATGGTAGGCCATGTTCATAGTGTGATATAGTTGGATACAAGAAATATTAGAAAACACTCAATATGTGTATTAACAATATTAAAGCTTTCAATATGAGTGGAAAATGCTTTAAAATTCTCACAGCAATGTATTTGGCAGGAGAAATGCAATAACATGTCTTATGAAGTAGTAGCGTTACTGTAAGGTTAATGAAAAAAAAACTTCTCGCTTATTGCCGAATTCTTCGTGTTTAAATCGCTATCAAGTGCATGGTTTTTGATCATTCAATATTATAATAAACTTTGATAGTATGACAACCTATTTTGAGCTTAATATGAGATCTGGTACGGCACTTATGAAGTACTTTATAAGAGCCTGCTTTTTCCTTCGAGGCTTCTCAGTAGTACGGTGTCTTTCCCCTACTTAAAAAGGAATCGATGCAGAGCAACAAATCACCGCAGGTCAGGTGATAAAATCTCCCGACATTGCGCTGACCAGTAGTCGAGTTCGTGGCTGGTAAAATCACACTTCTTTATTCGACTGCATCTGTAGGGCTAAGCGGAAAGGGCGAAGCATGAAAGGGCCTGGAAAGGCGAAAGAGGCTCCTGTCTAGTACTTTATAAGTGCCATGCCAGACCTCATCAAAAGCTAAAAACATATTATCATATTGTCACATTATCAATGCTTTGAATGAGGTCTATAAAATCAGTCGAATGAGAAGATACATTACACTTTGACGAGCTTTTAGAGAATAAAGGTGAACCGATTCACTGTTCAGTCGGCTTGACGACGACTGTTCATTTATGCTATGCGATCTGTGAATCTCTGGAATCGTCACTGCGCAAACGAGTGAAATGATGGCGATTCGAATGACATGATGAGAAGATAATTCTGAAGGATGAACATCAAGTACTTTGCAGGCAGATGTATCTAATTCTTAGAGCATCAACGGATCAATACAAACAGGTCCAATGCTTGAGTATTCTTTTCACTTTTCTAATAAAGTAGTAGTTAGAAATTCCTACTCCGTTTACCAGGAACACCTTCATTTATTTACGAAGCCTAACGATTTATTTATTAAGCCTAACGGATCCAGTCACTCGACGCGAGACGTACTTGAGAAAAAGGCGTAGTGGTAAATATTTTTGAGCCAAAACCGAAAACTACCACTGGATGCACAGCCTCAACTAGTGAAGCGCCCGAAATGTTTTCTATCAGCGTTGGAAGTAATGTGATTAAATTGACATACATGGAAACGTTCGAATAATCAAATACAAGTCGTATGGCAAGCCGGTGTTTATTCGTCAAGAATGCTACAGATCGTAGGAAGTCGCATCATACTTAATGAAGATTATGAATGTTAACGTAAGCAAAAATCGTAGGAGATCGTCCATGTCTGAGACAACTGAGAAGATACATATTGATAAGTCATGCAATTAGCATTTGTTGCTTCTTGTTGGACGATATGCAGTGATTTCTCAACAGTCGAGCAATCATAAGCTACCATACATGTGAATAGGACAACATGGTAAGAGGCAAAATGGAAAAATACTGAGGAGTCAAAGTTAATTTTCTAAGAAACGGTATTAATGGGAACACTTGTGAGTATAGTAGTCAGGCTTGCTGAATATCAACAAATCTAAACACTAATGTGGGTGCCGCTCGGTCAAGCCGAAGCGCCCCTTTCTCTGGTCCAATGATGGCTTGGAAGACCATGATTTATTACTTATATCGAACTAATCTGTGACATTTCCAGTTTTAGAAAAACGTAGGAAACTCGAATAGAAATGAATAAAAAGCTTGGTAGCCTAATTGGATGAACTACGATGTTTGCTCACGGAGCCTGAATCTATAATTAGATCGACTCGTCTATTGAACTTCTACTCACGCCACTCTGTTGTTAGAAATGAATAATTTTACTGGTAGCCGACTATCATTAATTTTACTTCGTCTCATTTATCCCTCGACCTCATATAATCGATCTCAGAGAGGTCTCTAGAAAACCAATGTGACACATATCTAGGTAGAATGAGATGTAAAAAACATGGTTGAAATAATGTCTTAAGGTTGCTATAAGATACAACAGAGTATGTGATCCTTCTTCCTCGTAACACTGAATGGATTTCACGCTCATATCAACATGATAGTAATCATGTGATAAAGGAGGTGACACCGTATGTGCAGTTAATATAATCCCATTCACGACTATGTGCACTAATTTCTGTATATATGCGACTAGCTTAGATCCGTGTGCGCCGATTTCAGCGCACACACAATTTTCTGGACCATATTGTAGCACAAAACTTCTATTCTAGACCTTTCTTGGTCACCTTTTACAACGTTAGCACAAGTTTTGCCTTCAGATTGCCAAAAGAACTTTGTTGGAAAATTCTGTGCGGATAGTGTCCATTGCTAGGGTACACATTGTTCTCAAAGTTTTTTTTGCCCAATTTGGTTTTGTAGGGCTCCTTCGTCCACTTAAGGTCTCAGGTTAAAAATAATCTTAAGCTTTCTATAGACACATAGTATCATGATGTTTTGGAACAACGTCTCTAACTTGCTTTTCTACGAGTCAGGCTCAACAATGCGTTCCTTTTCCCACTTAGATAGATGAAAAATTGTTAATTCATTCCATAATTATCAATACTTGGAAAGCATACAGGATGAAAAAAAGTTCACTCCGACATCATCCCAAGTGATTTATTCACGGCTATAAATTTCTTAAGCCGCGAACACTTTCCTTATCAACTTCTGAGAGGCATCTTTCTCCTAAACTAATCGAATAATCTTCAGAAATATGCAGTGGCTTTCATATTGTCATTATTCGCCTTTGTTAATAGATTCTTCAATCTTATTACTAACTGTGAGCCCAAATGTTCATGCTTCTCTTACAAGGTGCTTTCCAATAACCGTACTTTTTAATATGACGATTAACCTCATTTCGTCTATCAATGGCAAGTAAACAAAACGATTACGCACATGATAATAATGATAATAATGGCAGTCAATCTTGCAGTAATGAGGAAAGAAACACGTCACTAGGCGCGATTTGGTCGAATAATTCTTTTCTTGTTCTAAAAATTGCTCAATCAAACAAGCAAGCACCCCTATCCTTTTTCAATCTCCTAGAGATCTTTATTCTCCTTGAAATTCATCGCTGCGATTTTCCTCAGTCGTTGAGAAAGCTGATTGAGAATTTGATCTCGTGTCTATTATATAAGAGATTTGCCATTATGTGACTTATTCAGTAAACTCGTTGGCTTCGCCAAATGGAAGGGATACTCTATAGATGAATAACAATAATCATATGTATCTTGTGGCTATAAATGAATGAGGCAGTGAATATAAGTTAACCTTATTATATCGAGTGAATGTGTATAATGACCATTCTGACATCGTCAATTATCTGAAACACTACATGATAATGAAAATAATTAGACCACACGTTTCCGAGTGACCACGTTGCTGCGAGAAACATTTTATTACCAAAAGTTCAACGTTTTCCAAAAATCTGCAAGTATCTCACGAGCTTCAGTTAAATCTAAATCAACTCAAACTTTCGTAGCTTTTTACTTCAATCACAAGGAATAATTTGTGTTCTCGACATGTATCTAACACGACGCTTTGCTGCGAAAGCCATTCTTGAAAAAAAACTTTGTTCCAACAGAACTTTGGTTATATTCAGCCTCACCAGTGGTAATGAGACTCCTAGATCTTCGATTGTTGTCCACAAAATCGCGTCACTTTATTTAGTCGAGATCATACGTGGTTTTCTGAGCACCTAATATGTGGTGCTTTTATATTTTTCCGGCAAGTCTCGTATCTCAATATGCCGGGCAATTTAAAATTATATTTGCACGGGAAGGAAATATTGATATTACACGAAGTGTCTTCGGTGTTTGTAACAGTCATTTTGGCGTTTTAAATTCGAGAGATTAATTTCCTCCCCGAGTTTTTGTAAATTTTAACTTCAAACATATACAGAGCATAAGGAGCTATTCAACGATGAAATAATCTGTCTACTGTATATCTGCGCAAGTGAGAAATCTTCAAATACCTTGATGGTCGAGGAATCGTGGCCTCTTCCTCAAAAAAGAAAATTGAAAGTGCTTAAGACTGTATCAGCAGATAAAACACCAATTTGAAAAAGAAAGAACCAAACTCGTTTTTCAACATCTACACAAAAGAGAAATGATTTGTTGCGCCCACACAGCTGATACGTCTCAGTCAGGATAAACCGACAGCTTGATGTAGGTTCGATGAAGCAGAGCACTGTTGGATCGGACAGAACGCCGTGACGTCGCTTCAGCCGGACGCTGCATAGCTCACGTGGCCGTTGAGTTTACAACACGATTACTTGGAGCCACACTAATTGAGGCGAAAATTTTCTTCTGCATGTTTTTCCATCCATTGGGCACTACCAGCTTGATTACACCGTGACGGATTGTGCGGTTCACGACTAGATAGATGATACAAACAAAACCTGAACACAGAAAGCGAGTAAAGACATTTGGCATGATAATGAGAAGTTCAACAAAACTTGCACCAACCTGCACTGAATTGCCATGCAATATGTCCAGTAAGCACCAATAATTTAGGTGCAGGGAAGTACTGCATATAAACATAGACATATGCAGCTACTGCATTGGTTATACAGATGAAGAAGGATTGAATGAAGACCTGCACAAAATATTATGACGATAAAGAGCAATGTGCTTATATTTTGTAATAAGAACGTTCCTTTCTGCGGCCAAAAGCTACTTTGAGAAAAGAATGCTGTGATGGACAGATAATAACCATAACTGACACCGATCTTAAGTTATTGAAATAAAAAATCGGAATCGGTTGTCTAGGATCACGATTGATTAAAAAAAGTCTCATCGTAGGCTACTCCAATCTGAGCTGATGAAGATGAGATTCTTACCTGCTTCTGGAAATTTTCGAGTCGACTGGCTGAAGTTCTCTGCATCAAATATATTTTTATGCATAAGCAAATATAGATAAGTGTGATTAGTACCGAGACAACAATATTATTAACTGTATGGTAGACGTTAACGTAGTTGACTGGCTGAATTACCTTGCTGATTCCGTCTAATCACAAATGAAGTCCAGAAACATTCCTACATTTTGCAAGAACGAACGTTTTTTCCGTCTTATTCATGAATTCGGTATTACAAAGTCTTGTGAAAAGAGGTGTGCTCCTCAAGAAGTTACTGCTCACCTCATGTCCAAGCATAGGATTGAAGAACCATGACACGTAGTTGGAGTTGAATGTCGGAGGTGCAGTGAAAAACATAATGAACAATAGGTAGAGAACTATGACGAACAATAGAAAATATAAACGATATCCCTCAAAAATCATTTTCAAAGGACGACTATTCGAGAAGTCAGCACATCTGCCGAGAGCAAGAAGTATGCATGTCATACAGCTAGCACACCAACAACCTGAAAAGCATTCCGAAATCAGTAGTTATATCTTGATAGGCTGTTCCGAGGTGTTAGAAATAGTCTGTTTTGAGGAGTAGTAATGAAGTACAGTACAGATTACAGTAGTGCATGCAACAGCGCAGAAACATAGTTCAGTACAATGCAATGGCTAATGTTTTGCCTTCCTCAGAGCCTGGAAAGGTCAAACTGATTTGCAAATCACTCAATCATAAACCTCCATAACCTCGATTGAAAGCGTAAGATTAAATTTCGGTGAACGTCCAGGTTGAAACACGTGTATCGGGTTCCATACATTCAACAGACCACATAACATGCTGGCTCAAATAATAATTACGAGATATGTTGAAATTTGGGCTGTAGTCTTGAGAAAACACTCGAAACGATAGGTATGATATATTAACGATACCAGCTAAGAGCAATCGAGTGTACAACTTTGTCTGTTCAGTGATAATTTTACTAGGCTTACAGTGTAAAATGTTCGTTGACGCCTACTCTCAGTATAGGTGGCTGAGAGCTCCGAAAAGACTGGCTAAAGACGAACGGTACCGCCCGGTTGATGAGAGCGTTGAGGTTGAAAACGTGTATGGGGCTCTATAAGTCAGCCCATTTAAAAGACCACATGACATGTTGGCTTAAGTAATAACTGCGAAATACGTTTTGAATCGCATGCAAGAAGCTTCTTGCTTACTTAGATACTTAGACGATTCGTCCTCACGAATTGTGCGGACCCTATGACGACTTCCAATCGCTTCGTCTTCTCGCGATTGTAGTCCATGGCGGCGGTTTCATTCGAGTATGGCCACTGGCGCGATTTTCATTCCGTGATCTGTAGAATATCTGCAGGTACGAATAGAGCTGATGCTAATACAGAAATGAGTACAGCTGATTAATTCTTCTAACGAGCACATCCGCCCAACGTATAGGTGGTCGTCCTCGGGAACGGATGTATTTTCGTGACGTCCACTCTACAGTTCGTTTCGTCCACCTGTCGTCTGATTTTCTTACTACATGACCGGCCCCATCTGTGCTTCGATATCGTTGTGATTTCTTCTAAATCACGAAGATAGGATTATTTTCTGAGATTTGAGCCGCGCTTGCCGGCTACCTGTTGTGAGTGCCGATTGATTTTCAGAAGACATCGTTCAAGCGCTTTGTGAGTCGTTCGCAGTAGTCTTGACGAAGTCAAAGTATCAGCCCACGTCTCCACTGTATAACAGAGTGCTGGGGAGACTGTTGAATCGAAAAGATTAGCGTGTAACTTGGGGTCCGTTATTTGATTGGTGACTTCATTGAGAAGCGCGGATGCGGCCCACGCTGCTTTCCTTCTTCCGTCAAATTCCTCCTTTATGTTGTTCTCAATATTCAGTGAGCGACCAAGGTACACGTATGACGAGGTCTCAGGTCTCCGTAGTAAAAGATCCACCCAGTCTGACATGTTCATCATTACACCATTGGTTTTTCTTGAACTGCAACTTATGCGTAGTCCGATCTTCTTGCTCGCTTCGTTAAGTTCGTTGAGCATCGTCTCTGCTACAGTATTGCTTTTCGAGAATAAGACAATGTCATCGCAAAACGAAGGCTTAATAGGAATTTTCCATTGATGCCTATGCCCTTCTCGTCCCAGTCAAGTGACTTCATTATCCACTGCAGTGCGGTGGTGAACAGCTTTAACAATACCGTATCATCTTATCGAACCATTCCCAATGAAAGTGATGAGAGGTATATGAAAGAGCTTGTTTTCGTGGTGCAGTTCCGATAGCAGTCTGGTAATGTTTTCATACAGGATGAATCCACTCCTTGATCGAAAAGCGCTCATAGGACTTCGTTCGTTTCTAGCAATCAAGTGCTCTTACGTAGCCGATGAAAGTTAGGATTAAGGGCAGGTGGTACTCTGGACAAACTTCTGTGACCTTCGATACGGCTTGGATGTGGCCCATGCACAGAATCCCTTTCGAAATCCTACTTGCTCAACTGGTTGTACCTCAACCAAAGTTCTTGATATGCGCAGAAGGATGATCTTCGTAAAAAGCATGTAAAGTAAGCCTAAACGTTGACATAAAAATTGTACAAAGAACCTTTGCGAAGGCTTAAAATTCTATCAGAACATATCGAAGTTCAAAAACGAGGTTTTACGAAACAGTCAATTGAAGAGCAAGGTCACACAAAAGGTTACGGACCAATAGGAACCTGAGAGTTTATATTCCTCAAGAATGCTAAATTCTAAATCTTTTCGACTTTTAGCCCACAACCGAATTGACAAACCAATTCAAACTCCTCAATGGATAATGGTTTTCGTCTTCACATACAATGGGAGTCTACTGCCAAGATCACATTTGCCAGCTCGGATTTCTAGTATCACTAATGTATAGCGAGGAATTCACTGCCGAAAGAGTCACTGAAGTATGTCATCAAAGCGGATAGTGGTGTCAAAAAGTTGAAAACCTTTTATTTTGCTTGAGTAGATCATGATACACTTCTTTTCTCAGATTTCGTAAAAGGAAATTAAAGACTTAATCATTGAAATGCCAATGAAAATGCTAAGTATTGTGCGTCCGTAAAAACAATTTATCTATGGTACAGTATATTCAATTCCAAAAGGAATCAACACATTAAAAGAGTTTATTTCTTTGAGCAATATTCTATCCTATAATCACAATTTTTTCATTTGAACAATGCTTGTTGCGATAACGCCATTATGTGTAATGACAACTCACCGCATCCAGATGCTCCCAATGAGAGTATAAGAAGTGGATTAGTGCAAAATACCGCTCCCTTTATAGTCAAATATCCAGTCATAATTGAACCGGCAAAGATAGAAAACATGTCGAGAAATCCGAGAAAAAACATGATCTTATAGCATGGAAACTTGAGGATATTCTGCTTGACCATTGCTATCAGGCACGGAGCGTACAAGATCTGCAATTGCTCAAACTATTCGAACTTAAGAGAAATCGATAACTTTTGATGTCGAGTATTCTTGGATGATAAAACCAAATTTTGGCATTCTTTTGCGCATTCAAATGGATCAAGCGCTGAAAAAGTTTTACCACGTGCACAATAGTATAAGTTAAGCTTTTTGGGAGACTAATATAGTTGAGGGGCTTGTTGCCGGGTGGTTAGTGATGCCCGGCGTGGGGTTGATCCAATCACATCCTCCTACACTTTTCGGTCCTGCGGGACGCCACAATTTGGCATCCTCGAGACTGCAATGAGACGTGGTAAATCATTATTCCACGACTTTTTTGAAGAAGAAAAATCCTCAATCAAGCGATGAGGTATAGAAAAGATTTGAATGCCTGAAGTGATGAGACTGGCACGATGCTGCGATACGAAGCAGATAAAGTGATAAAGAGTAAGGTATAGCTGCATATCCACGGCTACAGAATCTAAACTCTCGACTCATCAGCTCGAGAAACTGCATGCTCGCTCTTCTAGCGTACTTTTTTATCTAGTTGCGAATAGATCATTCTGCATTACATATAATTTCTTATGTTTTTGACTGAATTTTTTGCTGTGGCACGATGCTTGTGATACACCTAAGAGAATTGACTGGTGAGCAAAAACGCGGCCTCGGATAGAAATCGAACCCGCGTTCCATCCTATCCGGGAACGCGTGATCTACCACTACACCACCGAGACACATTTGCGCCACCACTCATTCTTCAACATCTCTATGTTAACTATCAGCCACCAACCTTTACCGGTTTGGTCGGGTATGCGATTTCGCTTTATAAACCCAGTTGAGTTGACAGCCATATGATATGTTATACTTATTCTAATGTTAATGGTGGCGCAAATGTGCCCCGGTGGTGTAGTGGTACAGCATGCGGCTCCGGATAGGATGAAACGCGGCTTCGATTCCCGCCTGAAGCTGTGTTGTTGCTCAACACTCAGTTCTCTTAGGATCATTTTGCCTCAAGGAAAAGCGCATTTTTGGTGGGAAGAAAAGGTGGCAGTTACTCCAAACATCCTCCGAAAGGGTTCACATCGTCTTCCACATGACTGCAGTATCAAAGCAACACTTGACATCTACAGATTTGAGATTATCTAAAAAGCAAACCTCGAGCACTATTCCAGTAGCTAGAAAATAGACTCCAATTGGCCACTGCACTAATCCAGTTTCGTACCATTCGTTTATAGTTTTATTTGAACAGTCATATAGGGGAGGATATGAATGACCGTGTCTTACCGTATAGATGAATGCCGTTCGTGAATCGATGGACATTATGCCTAAGAGAGTCGATGTGAAACTATCAGATTTTCATGACGATAAACAAGATCTAAAAGAGGTCTGTATATTCATTTCTAAAGAGTGTAAAAAAAAAGCTCAGAATGAACGATGACTAGTTAAATCGCCATATTTTTGAGAAACTTTCTGAAACCAATGAAGGTAGCATATTTTATCACTGTAATGTTCAATCTAATTTTCGATCCCCCGCTCCCCTCGCCTTCACCCTCCCCGAACTTTTCTTCCCCTTTTTTTCCCCAACTCGGGAATACTTGTGTTCAAACGAAAACAGTAGATTTACTTCGATTGCGGTGGAAGCGAAGATCACTGGACAAATCTTAACAATTGCATAGGGAAAATAGAAAATCTTGACGCTAGTGTGGTTAACAGGTATCGCTTCCAAAGATGATGCCGCAATTGCAATTTTCTTTTTTTTTGTAGATGTCGTGTCATTTATCTCAATGCAGCAATATGTGCCATTTAGGTTAATGAGCCAAAATATAGCGACCATTGGAGAACCGTTTGTTGAACTAGTTGACGGTACAAAAGTTATTTAACGCAAATAAGATGCTCTTCTTCGTAGGATTTATGAAGCAAATCTTTTCGTCGTTACCAAACAGCTAATTTTCAACCTCAGGTCAAATCTTAGCGTCAATGTAGGCCAGACTACCGCTCTGCTCACTTTCATGGATTTGAAGAAGGCCTATGATTTAGGGAAAACAGAAGCGGTTATAGAGGCTCTGGATAAACAGGGCGTCCTTACTCGGTACATAATGATCCTATGAGCAATTCATGGATTTCACGACCAAAATTTCTCCATTCTACGCTACAATATCACCATCGACGTAAGAAGAGGGGTTCGACAAGGCGTTATAATCTCGCCATATTTATTCACTGCCACCCTTCAAAACGGCATGCGAATATTGAAATGGGACAATATGGGAGTGAAAATTGACGTTCGACAATTGAACCATCTTCGCTTTGCTGACGATATCGTTCTCAAAACACCAAACATCAGCCAAGCAAAACGAATGTTGACCGATTTCGACAGCGCCTGTGGAAAGGCTGGTCTTCAACTCAATCTAACGAAAACGATGTTTGGGTTTTGAATGCTCCATTCATGCTCAACAAAACGAAAATCTCCGAATGCTCCAGTTACGTCTATCTAGGTTGTGAAATCAACATGATGAACGACCTAGCTCCAAAGTGAGCAGGAGAAAACGAGCGGCTTGGAGAACGTTTAAGAGCATCGAGAATGTAGCGAAGATGACAAAAAACATCCGATTCTGTGCCCACCTTTTCGACTCGACGATTATCCCTGGCCTAACGTATGCAGCAGAAACCTGATCGCTACGTAAGCAGGATGAAAGATCACTTGGCGATCTTGAACGAGCAGGCGAAAGGTCGATACTAGGAGTATCCCGCATGTCGCAAATGAGAGAAAGGATGCGAAATTCCGACCTACGTCAGCGATGGAAGATCAGAGGAGCCATGTTACACACCAGAATATCGAAAATAAGGTGGGCCGGGCACGTGATGCGCTTCAACGACAACCGATGAACGAGAGCCGATACCGAGTGGATTCCAAGAGATATCAAACGCTCTGCAGGAAGACCACTGATCCGATGGTCCGATTTTTTCACGTGAAGACTAAAAGAAATATATGATGTTCAACGAATCTCTAGTGCGAGAAGGATCCACTGAGCTACTCTTGCATACGACAGGGAAAACGGAAGTGTTGTTAGTGCCCGCTTGAGTCACTTGCCGATCAACGGGACGACGGGTGACAGGTAACAGGTCAAATCGGTTGTGGTTTCAAAATATGAAGAGTACAAGAACTAATCAAGGATAAGCTTATAGAAACACTGATTGTGCCAACTGAAAGAGATCACATTTGATGATGCTTACATTAGTTCTGTGATGGGCGGAGTATGGTAAGAGACTTGTTGTGATGACAGTTGTAGCGCTCAGTTGAGTGGAGTGCATTTACGATGGGTAATGCGAAACATCTTAAGAAGTTGGCGTGTGGTCAAAGCGAAGCTGCTTCTAGCAAAAGCACATGAAGTTAATAATAAACATGTTTTGAATAAGTTACTCACGGTAGTGTAAAAAGAACTATCCACAAGATCAGTTGCTATGCTGTGTTCACCAGCTTCATGCAAATACTATGTTGAGGAAAAAATCCCTTAACATCTGCGAGAACTTCAGATATTATGTTGTTTTACACGATATCGGTTATCGAAAAATCATGGGAATATCTTAAAATCATTCTCATAAGCAAGCAGGTGGATCGAGTCTACATTATGTTGAAGGAAGTACCTACATTGATTGTTTCAAATCGCGCGCTCGTTCAGCAAAACAATGAAATCTCGCATTGCAAAGAAGACTAAGGAAAAGTTTGACGATGTGGAGGAAGTCCAGTTCTCGCCGCACCCAGCCTACAATCCAGATGCAGCTCCGTCCTGTTATGGTCCAACTTCCGTTCAGTGGAACACTTCCTCCATGGACACCGGCTCGGGACATTTGAGTAAGTTGGTAAGGCATGTCAGGTGTTTAGTTGATTCAAATCACATCCATGCCGTTTCCACGGAAATGCGTAAATGTATAGATCGTTAGCAGAAGATCATGGATAAGAATGGTCTCCATTTTGAGAAACAATTACTGCTGTTTTTGATTGAATTTATGTCTCAACTTTGCATTTCCAGCAGGTGTTGAGGAATTTTTGCTTTGACCAATTATTTAGGTGTAAAAAGGTGAGCGACGCTTAGTGAGCTCACCTCATTCTAATAGTATTAAGCAACGTAAATTGAAATTGGTGCGAGTGCGAGGGCTCAAAGAGCGAGGACGAATGATGACAAGCTAATATGCTAATGGAATAAAGAGAATATAGGAACTCTACATGATTCAAAAAGTGACATCACCGTATGTCCAGTACTACAGTGACCAACGTTTCAGCAATGTCACCTTCTTTAGGGCCTGAGGATATCAAATTAACGCGCAGTTTACTAGGTCAAGCTCATCTTTCTCTGAAGAAAAACTAGTAGAAAAAGACCATAAACTCGAAGTGTCATTTTCGTCGATAACAGCATACTTAGACATTTAGCGCTTTTTACTCTATAAATCTTCAGTTGTTGATAGAGATCAGCAGCAAAGAGCCATACGATTGAAAAAATGCGCCTCACAGTAATTAAAAAATAAACGGAGACTTGGAGCGAAATCACGCTTAATCACAAGTAACCGATACCGTGTAAAACGACATAATATCTGATCAAATTTTTAACTCATGTTAAGGAACTTTTTCCTCGACCTAGTATTTGCTTCATGCTAGTGAACACAGTGCAGCAATTGATCCTTCGGATGGTTGTTACTTCTACAATACCGCGAGTAGCCTAGTCAAGATATATTTATTATAAGCTACATGTGTTTTAGTGTAAACAGCTCTGCTATGACCACACGCCAACTTCTTAAGATGTTTTGCATTATCCATCACGAATGCACTTCGCTGAACTTAATGAGCAGAAAAAAGATTGTTTATTAGTTCTACAATAGTGAATTCAGAAGAAATGTCGGCTTTTAGAACCACACCCACTAATCCGTTAATGCTGTTCCCAAATTATACGGTGTCCTTAATGATGTTTTCCCATTATTTTCTATTTGCCGTTATTTTTCAATTTCTTACTACATCGACGAATCCCAAATGCGGAACTCTCATGACCTTTGATTAATGTCGTCTAAAAGACTGCGCTATTATCGTGTCTAACCTACTCCGCCCAGTTTGTTATTGTGAGTTGGGCCTGCAGCGAATTATTCGCACATCAATAAACATCGTCGATTTCGTTTCAATCAAAAAGTAAAGCCGAAAACTAGTTCGTGACTGGAATGGAAGAACGAAAAGCAGGAGAAGGGGAGAAAATTTTCGGAAGCAAACGAGAAAGTTGAACGAACACAGTACTTCAATAGTGAGCTGAAAAACAATGTTAGCCATCAGAACTATTGAAAAAAATCTTTCAACGCTCTATCATGAAGCACAAGGTGTTCATCTCTCAAAAATGTGTTTCCACGATTTTCCATTGTAGCCATTTTACTTCTATGTTCACGACGAGTCACCATATTCAGTGATAGCATAATCATTAACGGACAGCAGTCGTCAAGCCGACTGAGTTGTTAATCTGTTCATCGTTATTCTCCAATATGTCCATCAGAAGTGTATTTTTTAACTCTAGGCACGTATCGGTTGCAGAACTTTTGACGTTAGAAACATCAACGAGCTATACGGAGTGCAGAAAAAGTTGTGATAATCTCGTAATTTTCTATTTTATTGGAGGTTCGAACCTACAAGAATAATTCATCTCTCATCGTGAGAAAATAATAAAGTTGATAGTTTTGGTCTCAATTCATGATATCAGTTATGTCTGGACATATGCTTGTTGAAAGAAGTGACTGATTTGGTATTCTTATAGATGTAAGTACAGATTGATCAGGGGTGATAAAAGCTTCCAATCTCAATAAAGAGAGAGTCATCGCTCACCTTACGACTCAAACACCATAGTCAATGTTCTTTGACTTTGATGATAATTCAGAAAGACTTGGTTGTGCAAGGTGCCCGCTTTTTGTAAGAGACTAATAGCATTCTTTTTTGCTCCGTTACTATTTTCTTTTCGCTTTCTTCGTGGCTCACCTATATCGTAACAATGAACACGCTGAAGATGATGAGGAGTTTGTGGAGCTTTATAAACTTTCCACCAACTAGACCGAAGAAAGCGAAATGGCGAATGAAGTTGAACTCTCTGATGGTGTCAAAAGGTCGAATGATGCCGTGAGTGGTCGAATGATTTATGTCACACAATCGCTTCCTTCTAGAAGGAATTATAAATGGCATGAATGAACAGTTAGGAAGTCGATGAACGCGATCAAGAGATTTTCAGGTGTTCCAAGTGGTCAGTGTTTGAGGACTGATTATGAACGACATCAAAAGGAGTGCTCTTTGGAGGAATGTGTCGTGAGAAGCGGTAAGTGCTACAAAATTGGGAGTTTCAATGGTCTCTGTTTCATGGTGGGACATTGTAAGACTGTAACATTCAACTGATGAGTGAAGTTCGCATTCTGCTTTTCCGTGTCATACTGTTTCAGTCCGCTTTATGCAGAGATGATCAAAAAATTCATCGCTGGACCTTGATTGACAATCAGCTCGTGACAGAATCTTGTAGAAAGTCAGGCAAGTGATCGTCGAAACCTCAGGACAAGGCATAAACTGAAAAGTACGTATTGACTGGTGAACACTAAGTGGTGGTCAGAGGTGGATTTGTCTGTTGCTGGCACAACCCAATTTTATATTCACACTTATAGACTCAAGCTACTCAAATTCTGCACGAAAGCAAAATACACCTACAAAATATTGGTGGAAACTGGGGATCATCTCCCCATACTTGGAGGTATGCCTCACTAAGCTGTGTACCCATCTCTGGCAATTCATGCTGGTAGGAGTACACTAGCCAAGCAGGTAGACCACTCTGTGTCCGTGTAAATGATCACTCAATTGGGAAATTCATAGTCAAGCAAAACAGTACACTAGTCACGCATAGGTCAAAAAGATATCAGGTGAGAATTATTAAGTGAAGGATTTGATAAGCTTCGAAAATTCGAGAATGAGCCGTAACGAGTGTCCTGTGATTATACACTACCTCACCAGATGTCTCCGATGATTTTTTGACAATGCGTGAGGTGAATTGTTTGTCCATGTAGGACTTATGATACAGATCTCCATCAGTAACTCTGGACTTAAGAAGCAAAACGCTGAATGCTTAAAAATGCTGTTTTTTACATGTATGAAACTTCGACTTCACAAGATTTTTTGCTGAGGCTTTGTTAAGGGTTTAGCTTGGTAGACTGCAATTTGATATTTTCAGTCTATGAAGAAGGTGAGATCGCCGAAACATCAGTCACTACATTGTTGATTTAAGGTTCTTTCTTCCTGAAAATATCAAATTTTTTTCGGCCTACATTAATTTGCTATATACCTTCCATTCCACTAAGTTTCCGGTCCACAAACGTTCGTTTCGCTGTTTGGACCACCGTAGTCGTATCGAGTCTAATCTAATTTACTGTAGCACCATTCGAATGAGATAACCTCACTTGGTGTCGTCGTCTACCTTGTAGACCTAAATATTTGTTTTGCTTTGAATTGGTGAGCATAGTACAGCAACTGTTTTCTCGAACACTTGCAGTTTTCACAGCACCGTTCTATACCAGACATGTTTATCTCAGGCGGGGTGTGCTTTTAGGACAAGCATCTTTGCCAGCTGACGACGCACTAATTTTCTAAGATGATATGCATAGTGCATTACAAGTTATGAGCAATTTGCATTCCACTTAAACGCTGAATCTGGAAGTTTATATTTCTTCAAAAGATGATTCTCCTGCCAAACTCCTCCCATTAGAGAACGAGCGCAAGTTTGTCTTTCGTCATCCCTTTTAGATGACACAGCCAGTGTTTCTAGAGGCTACATCTTCGCCTTAACAGTCTGGCGCCTACCGTAATAGGCAGGAGGCGTCGCGCCGTCGCGTTCGCGGCACTCGCTAACAGGAGCATTTGCGGTGTGGTCAACCACTTACTAGGAAGCTGTCACTATCACTATAATCATTATCATCGTCATCATTAGCACTATAATCATCACCATAATCGTTATCACTAATCACTATCACTATGATCAATGTCATCATCATCATTATCACTTTCACTATCGTTATCACTATAATTGTCATTATCACTTTCACTACCATTATCATTATCACTATCATTATTACTATCACCAATCATTATAGAATGAAAGTATGATTCATTTTACCAGCTACAAGTTCGACTTTTGGTCAATGCAATGAATATGCATTGAATGGAATTCACTGTGTGAGCGCCCTTCTCACATCTCACAAACAGCTCAAATGGATGGCAATTACTATCTTTTTCGTAATCAGTAGCATTATCGAAAGCATAATCATTATCACTATCATAGTCATTTTCATTATGTTATCATTTAGCGAGTAGTCTTGCCGCTGAAACATAAGAAATGTATATGAAATATGGAAGACATAGATGTTCTCTTCGCTGAGAATATCTTTGTAGAAAGTTTTTCAATGAAATTCCGTTATTTAATGATAGAGATGCTCTCTCAGAACCACATGAGTTCGTCTCCCCGCAATTATCATGCTGTCTGGAGTCTGCCTTCTCGCGAGATTTGCCACCTTTCTCACGGAGCGCGTCGCCGCCATTACAGTAACTGAAGATATTTGACGTCTCGCGGTGTGAGACGAATCGTCCCCCATGGGCGTCAGTGTGTTAAATCTAGTACTCTCTATGATTTTCTATCTCTTCACGGTGAAATTATTGTGCTGCTCAGTATCTGGCTCTGTGGGAACAACGAAAAATTTCTAATGACAAGTGGTACGAAGAGAGCACTCTACTTGCTTTAAATGGCAACTGCGGTGATGCCAACTAGTTCACAGACGATGCTCCAATAGTCGCTGATAATGGTGCATTGCCCTATTTAGCACCTATTGTTGCCTCGGGATAGGTGACATAGTAAAAGGATAAAAAGGACAACATGCGCTACATCGAAAAGGACAAAGCTCTCGGTGTTCATCAATCCCTGAGGGATGCATCATGCATCCGTCTTCAATTTTTTAACTTACTTTGAGGTGACTGAATGCATATCTGGCCTTTATAATAACTCGCGGTGGCCTCCGCTGTACCGAATCAGTGCTGGTCATTCTCCCAGACAAGTTTGAGACCAGTCTGATACCAATTAACCAACCCTGGAGGGATGGATGGCTTGGTGAGCCATGAGCGCGAGATCAAATCAATGACCGCGTGCGCGAAGCACAGCATCTCTAACCACTGCGCCACACTAAACTGAAATGAAATAATATGTATAAGAATTGTGAATTACAAATTGAACACCAATTAAAGGAGCAATCTTACAAATTCATCAACGATCGCTATTTTCTTTATCCATTTGTCCTATGATACTCGATTTTGCTGCGGTCGGAGTGAATCTACTGTTCTCGTTCGGACAAAATAAAGAATTCTCGAAGTCGTAGAAACAGCTAAGGGGAGGGAGTAATGAACGAGGTATAAAAGTGGAAAGGAACATGCGCTACATCACAGTACCAAGATTTTGCCGTCTTAACC